>ML345801.1:0-12749 GCA_005239505.1 Nicotiana paniculata | reverse complement strand
ATATATATATATATATATATATATATATGTATCTATTTTACTCTACCGAGCCGCGCTATAGTCAGTCGGGTATGACACCTATTGTGCAACCACTGATCAATTGGGTTTTACCGAGCTCCACGTGGTCAGGTACGTTTTACCGAGCCTATTACAGCCGGGTATGATATGAGGATGATGATGCCCACAGAGGTGTATGTTTTAAAAGTTTATGTATATGTATGTATGTATCACACATTTCATGTCAGTAGCCCTCAGAGGTACCCAGATGTTACATGTTGTATATTCTCTATCCCTGTTTACAATACTGTTCTTACTTATGCTTTCCTGTCTTACATACTTAGTACTTTATTCATACTGACGTCCTCTTTATTTGTGGACACTGAATATCGTGCTGCAAGTCCTGATAGATAGGTAGACACAACTCCCCCACCACAGTAGGCTTCCCAGTTCAGCGGTTGTTGGCGAGATCCCTTCTTCGGACTTGCCGTGGTCTTGGTATGCATTTTTATTATCGATATTATAGGTATGCCGGGGCCCTGTTCCGGCAATGTTGCATCACTTATGCCCCTTTAGAGGCCCATAGACAGGTGTCGACTCATGTATAGTTTGGTGTGCCTTGTTGGCTAATTTTTGTTGTATAGTCTTTCATGGCAGCATTGTAGCTTGTACCTTATATGTAGTTTCTTAGTAGTCTTGTCATCCCATGTGATGTATGTTCATGTCCTTTTCTTTTATTGTTGATTGTTCATGATCCATTTCTACCATTTATATTGATCTCGTCAGCCCTTAAAGATAATAAAGAAGATTAGATAAAATGTTCGTTGGTGCTCGACAAGTATGGCCCGGGTGCGAGTCATGATCCTCCAGTTTGGGTCGTGACATTCGTCGGATTCCGAGACGTGGTCCCCACGGGCGATTTTGAGTTAAGTTTCGGATTTTGTTGAAAAAAATTAGTATTTTCGTATGGAATTAATTCTTATAATTAGTATTGATTGAATTGAATTAACTGTGGCTAGATTCGGGCCGATTGGAGGCCGATTTGAGGGGCAAAAACATTTCGGAGTAGGATTTTGCTCGGATTGAGGTAAGTAATGTCTGTAAATCTTGTACTGAGGGTGTGAAACCCCGGATTTTACATCGTTTCACTATTTTGAAGTGGCACACATGCTAGATGACGAGCGTGTGGCGTGCACCATTGGGGTTTGTGACTTGGTCCGTCTCGTTGCAACTACTAAGTTGCATATTTGACCGGAAACTATATGATATTTTGTGTTTTTGGAAAGTATTACTATGTTTGGGTTGAATGCCATATTTGGGCCTCGTGCCAAGTTGTTTGGACTCTTTGGGGCTTTTTTTTTACTATTATTTCCTTACTGTTATCTTTTAAGATTTGCACTCAGTCATGCCATGTTTTACTGATTTCATAACTCTGTCTTATTTACTCCGTTTTGTTGCATAAAATAATTAGCACCTTGTTTTATTGATAGCCCGAGTGGCTTGAGAGGTTTCTGACTGAGTGAGGCCGATGACCTGTGTTGTGAGGATATTATGGGATCGGGCTGCGCGCCGCAGCATGTTGTACTGATTTATGATATATGAGAGACTGAGGGCGATTATGCCACAAGATGGCTTGTTATAGCACTTGGGCTGTAGGAGCCCGTTCGGAGTTTGTACACCCCCGGTGAGCGTAGGTACCTACTGAGTGTGAGTGCC
Source organism: Nicotiana paniculata (assembly GCA_005239505.1). Taxonomy (NCBI): domain Eukaryota; kingdom Viridiplantae; phylum Streptophyta; class Magnoliopsida; order Solanales; family Solanaceae; genus Nicotiana; species Nicotiana paniculata. The sequence goes on along the minus strand of ML345801.1, from coordinate 11,036 downwards.
GAGTGCTGAGTGACGAGTGATTGGGAGGCATGAGTGACTGTGAGGTTACCGGAGGGGCTGATTATGGGTGTTTGTGAGGTATGTACGAGGGGCTTATTCTGAGTGATGTTATGCCCGAGGGGCGGTTTATGATACATGTTTTTGCCCGAGAGGCTGTTTATGATTTTTATCACTTTTCACTCTAAACTTCTTGAATTTTTGTTGAATATGTTGGAAAATATTTTACATGATTTTACTGGAATCGGCTTTTAAGCGTGATGATTTGACATATATTCTGTTGGAAAGAAAGGTTGTATTTATTGTGAATTTATGACGTGCATTTATGTGTTTCTTACTGCTCAGACCTTATTTACTTTTATTACTTACTGAGTTGGCGTACTCACATTACTACCCGCACCTTATGTGCAGATCCAGGTGCTAGAGCATTAGAGTGAGAGCTGATTTTTCCTGTCTCAGAGTTGTACGGAGATTTGCGAGGTAGCTGCACAGCGTCCGCAACCTTGCCTTCCCCTTCTTACTTTTATAGCGTTTTATATTCCCAGACTTATATTTTCTTTAGATGCTCATGACTAGCGACTCCGAGATTTTGGGTTGTACTTATGTTTAGTATATTGTGTTTTTTTTTTTGAAAAATGCTTAAACGGAATTTTATGAAACATCAGATTAGTAATGATTTGAACGGAAGGGTTCTTTATGATATAAGTATTGAATTGGCTAACCTAGTATCGCGATAGGCGTCATCACGGCCGGAGTAGTTTTGGGATCGTGACAATGGCATTTCAAAAGGAATCTATGATGATGCATGAACTTTTTCCATATTTAAAAAATTGTTAAAACATCTATCGATATAGAATAAGCGAAGAAAATCCATATGATTATGCCATGTTTCAAAATAAAATGGGTTAAAATTTAGGACAAACCTCCAACAAATTTGGAGATTCAAAAATTATTGATTTTTTTTTAAAAAAAGTAAAAAAAATATAAAATCGTCAATTCAGTTAACTCATGGAATCCCACGTTTTTGGGAAGTTACTTGGTAAAATATTTGTTAAAACTGAATATAAGGAAAGCCAATATAAATAAAAAAGATTGGCAAAAAAATAACCAAAAAATTAGCATATCAGCAAAACAGATACAAAAATTCTATGTGGGACTAATATTAAAATAAAATTATTACTTAATTAAAATGACTTTAAATACAAAAAAACCCCATTTAGAGCAAAATAGAGGCGCACTGTATGCCCTATATCGCGAACTGATATCTCTTCTTCAAACGGCTCTACAACTTCTCACATTCAGTTTTTAGGCAATTTGACATGGAATAACAGAAAAAACTCGAAACTGGCAGAAACGGGGTAAATATTCCTTGAGTAAGAATGATATATGAACATTTATCACTATATACAGATTTGCACTACAAACTTATATACTATTTTTGTTAAAGTTACAAACAATTAAAACCGATCGTGCCTTTTGAGAACAGATAAATTTGATTGTTATGCAGTCTTTTTAATCCATTGCAGTTGTCCTCTATCTTTCTTCTTTATACCCTTTTAACCTGATTTGGCTTTGTAACTGCATGTTTATTATGCCTAAAAGTTCAGGTTACGTTTCTAAGTTTATTTAACATACATATGTTAACTGTGCTTCAGATTGTTAGTGAAGTTATTTTATATGTATGCTACATATAAATCTTATTTTTAAATATTATTGAAGTTGGTTGCAGAAGTGATATATGTTGTGGTATTTAATTTTTTTTAAAACTAAACTAGCAATTTCACAGGATGTGATGTCTTCAAGTTGTCGTCATTGCTTGACTTTATTAATTAAAGATTTATATATAATTGAGTTCAAAAACGGGAAGGCACAAAAAACATAAGGCGGTACTTTTGTGTAAAAGTTGATTAGGACAGTTCTATTATTTATATAGATAAAAAAGAAGAATAGCTATAGTGATTAGAAAGCTATTGTAATTAGAACTTCTTATACAATAATTAGAATTAGTTTTGGATACTATGATGTTCGTTTAGGGTGAAAATTGCATACATTATATTACCCTAAAAAAAAGAATAGTAGAAGAAAAGGGGAAAAGATAAATGGGGATGCAAGTTTTGCCCTAGAAGTATAGTAAGTGTGTACGAAATGTTTGACATACTAAACGAGCTATTGTGATAAGTGTTTGGGAAATAAACGGTGTTCATAAAAGATTAAAGTTTAAATACGAAACAAATGGACCTTACAAACTTAGAGAGTAATAGTGTTTTTATTTTTTGGCATTGAGTTTACATTTTGTTTCTTTCCTGATCATATTCTAGGAATGCATAGATAATTATTTTCGCGTGATATTCTTTCTTCTATCAAATTCTAAAATTATATAGTCCCACCCGAAATGGGTTAAATATAGCATCTTTTACTTTGAACACAATTTGCTTTGTAAACATATAACTATATTTACAAAAATACAATGTGTTATTGATGTATGGCTAGAATTCATGGTTTAACGCATTATGTGCCTTATATTTTATGTGCGTTAATGGTAAAAATACACCGCGTTTGAACATAATGGAGTCTATTTCATGTGTAGGTGAACTGGAGATGAAAGCCGAGCTAAATGGATGCATAAACGTCAAAAATACGCTCAAGAGTAAAAAAGGAGTGACCCTGGCTTTAGTCAGGCGTTAGGCTTGTAAAGCCTGGTCATGCCAGGCATTAAACCTGAAACGCCTGGTCATACCAGGCGTTTGGCAGGCGTTAGGCCTATAAAGCCAGGTCCTAGATCTGACCCAGTCCGAGTTTTAAAGGCTTTAAGTGTTTCCCGGTTGGACTAGAAGTATCTTTCACGTTTAGGGCTTGTCCCAAAACATAGAAATAGACCCAAACACAACTTTGAAGGACTTTTGCCATTGGAGACAAGAGGAGATCGTGGAACACTACTCAGAAGATCAAAACATTGATTTTTACATCCTTTATTCCTTACGCTGTAATTTAATTATGCAAGTTATTTTGGATTTGATTACTATGAGCATGAGTAGCTAATTTATTTAATCTAAGGTGTTAGTGGAACCCGTTGGGAATGACCTTATTGTGATATTAATATAGTGTTGATTGGTTGTTAATCTCTATTTGTTCAGCTCGTTCTTGTTGTAGCTAATTGAATGACCATCAATTAGCTGTGCCTATTTATTATGCATCTGCTTGAGAAAGAGTGCATATTTAGGTAGTTGTTGAATAACATCACTCACGGAGTATAGAAGGGAGTCATAACCGAGGGTTTAGAGGTTGGGTTAGAGATAATATACCTCAGGTGCAATCTAAAGTGTGCTGTAATGTAAATATAGCTAGCGTAGCTCGAGAGAGTGCGACTAGTAAATTATCATAAGTGCTTGAGAGAGATTTACGATAACTATAGAGTTCATGATTGATAGAGACAACCAAGTCAACGCTGTAGGAACATACAACTAGGGAAAGTACCAACGAGGGAAACCATTGCCTTAGACCTTTATTCTAATTGTTTACAACTGCCATTATTTAAACTTAGTTTAGCAATTTCATTGATCTTAGTGGTAATTACAACATCGTTTACTAATCATAAAGTTTGAGAAAATTGATTAAGTGAGAGTTTAGTATTCTGACGGCTTGCTTGATACGTTAATTTCCTGTGGGATCGACTTTGGGCTTAATATCCCGGATTATATTTGCAATACCCACTTAGTTTTTTAATAGACATAACTGAACGTGATCAGTTATGATGACATTACTTATCGGTTTAATAGTTTCCCTAAGTTTTTCTATTTCTAACATTTAGCTGATTTCTTGGTTTTATGTTTATAGAATTTGTTGATCTTACTTCTATCACATCGAATGTTTTTGGAAAAGGAAAAACACATCAACCATTAACATACATAACAAATGGTAAAGATTTCACTCGATTACTTAGTACACTCATAAAGAGTTAGTGGCACGTTTCATCATCTCAATCTAAGCCACAATGGTCAAATTCAAAACAAGAACAAAATTTGCAATATGGTTTGTTGTGCTATTTTTGCTTATGTTCAATTCTTTAAGTAGTAGATGTTTGTTAAAAATGAAAACTATGGTTATGCGTGATTTTTATTTTTGTGGTGCTGCTTCAGAAAATTCTTTATGTTAAATAGTGCTATTCAAAAATAATAGTTATACTATTATAGTACTATTAAAAATTATAGTGATACTCATCTATCGATAAGTCATATGGTCTTTTAACTGTTGAAACTTAAGCAGAAGGCTGAAAGAAGATAATTTTTCATGCCTTATCTTTCTATTAGTTAAATGATAGTATTGTAAGCTCTTAAGTTATATGTTTAAATTCATTACTGGACTATAAACAGTCTAACTAATCAAAGGCACGTGTTATTCATAGTAAAACAAGTGCACAAAACAATTTGTACTTCGAAGTAACCTGAAAGTACAAAAAAATCACAATTTAGATAAGCCCTTTCATTCTTTTAAACTTACCTTTGGGAATGGTTATTGACCTTAAATTTTCTTCAATTTCTTTGTCCATATATTTGGCATTCATTCTTATAGATATTAGTCTTGGACTACACATGCATATTTGCCGTTTTTCTCCATTTGCACTTTGCGCTGAAACCCCGAACACACCCTTAGAACTATTTTGCGCTTTTCAGTTTTGATAATAATGTTGGCTTCTCTGGTGATTGGTTCTTTATGAGGTACTAGAATGTTTCCCATATATTATATTCAACAGTTTAGGAACAATTGATGTTTTTATATAGACTCTGACACTCCATGAGCTTGCATAATGTACAGGCAGACCATTAAGGTATCAAGGCGCCTAAATTTAGGTTCATATAATAACCTTGGTTTTGTTGCACTAGATGAATATTGTACACTTCGCGTCATTGAGTCTTTGAAAAAGTTATGTCGCCATTTGTTGTTGACAGATGATAATGTAGCAAGGGAGATCATTAATCATCAATCTCTTTTCGCTTCAACAAGGTTATTTTGTAAGCTTATATATTGTTAATTTTGATGGCGTTGATGTATTTAAGTTGGTTTGTTTTGATAACGACAAGAAAAAGTTAAAGATTTGTTGCCCTAACTATTTTACTTTTGCTTTGTGCGATACATGTGGTATTAACTCTCACTTATCTTCCATTCTTATTGAATATGCAGTTGGCAATAACCTGTTAGGCGCATTTCCAATCGCAGAAAGCTTCAGTGAATATGAAGTATATTTAGATATTTTTATTTTGTCAATAATCATTTTTCTCATATACTACTACTATTATGAAGGATAACAAAATAGTATGTGAGGCCTTTTGTCACAATTCTATGATTATAAAAGGCCATAATTCTTATGTTTTTCAAATCATTAGTTCTGTGATGACCCAATGGGGAGCTTTTGCATCCGTACTCACTTTTTGTGTCACGTTTTAACTTATACCCGCTTTGTAAAAAAATTTGCATCCGTACCCGCTTTTGCGCATAACTTCAGCATGCGGGACTGAAGTAGCAAAGGCAATCACGCAAAACTTCAGCATTCTAGTAGACGGGCTTGAAGTAGCTTGTGAACTTCAGCTCTAGTAAATAGGTCTTTGTAAATGGGGAACTTCAGCATACGGGGCTGAAGTTCCCCCAGTTACACTGGAGAATTTTAGCTCTAGAGCTGAAGTTTTTGTCTTTGTAATGGGAAACTTCAGCTCTAGAGCTGAAGTTTTTGTCTTTTGTAAATGGGGAACTTCAGCATACGGGGCTGAAGTTCCCCAGTTATAAAGACAAAAACTTCAGCATACGGGGCTGAAGTTTCCCAGTTTACAAAGACAAAACTTCAGCTCTAGAGCTGAAGTTTTGTCTTGTAACTGGGGAACTTCAGCCANGAGGAACTTCAGCTTAACTGGTGAACTTCAGCTCAACGAGGGAAAGGGGAGCTGAAGTTATTTAAAAAGTGGGTACAAGTTAAAAGTTTTTAAAAAAGCGGGTATAGGTTAAATGGGGGCGACCAAATAGGGTGCCCCACGCAATTTTTACCCCAATGGGTCATTTTATGAATTAAGACTTCGTTCTAAGCTTATTAGTCATAAAAAGACTATTTTTAATTATCTCGATTTGTGTGCATAGTCTGTACATGAAACCGGAAAGCTTTTATGTGAAAATATAAGAAATAATAATTTTTAGAATTAAAATTTGGTTTTAGTTGACTTGAGTCAATATTTTTAGTAAACGGACCCGGATATGTGTTCCGACAATCCCGAGAGGTCTGCAGTAAAATATGGGACTTGTGCGTATGCCCGGAAATGAATTCCCATGTCCCAAGCCTTAGAATCAGTTTTTGAAAGAAATTATTTTGCTGAATTATTAATAAAATAAGGAAAAAAATTAATGTTTGAAACCATTGGTATCAGACTCGTATTTTGGTTCCAGAGCCTGGTACAGATTTGTTATAGTATTTGAATACTAACTGTGAAGTTTGGTGAGAATCGAAGTTTATTTGACGTGATTCGGACGTCCGGTTGAGAAATAGTGAAATTGAAGTGTTCTTGAGAAAAATGATGAGTTTTGAGGTTTAATTCATAGTTTTATATGTTATTTTCATGATTTGATCGCACGAGCAAGTCTATATGATGGTTTTAGACTTGAGTGCATGTTTGGTTTAGAGCCCCGAGGGCTCGGGTGAGTTTCGAATAGGTTTGGGTTGTGTTGCGCTCGTTCTTTCTTATGCTTCGACGTCGTTTCTTCAAGCATGAATAATATCATATTGAAAAAATGAGCTCCAATTTCTATTTTGAATAAAGTATTAGATCCGTATTGTAATTACGGACCCGTAGCAAAAAGAATCGTTGAATTTGGATATCGTATGAGGATTTTATGGTCATTTTACTAAGGTTGCCAGATTTTTCAGATTAATTACGAAATTGTCACTGACAGTGTATTTAAAAATCTGCACTATTTGCAAATATTAAAACCTACATATCTCATTCATTATAAGGTCAAATTGAGTGATTCAAAAGTCTAACTCGACCATAATTTCACAAGGAATCCACTGGAGACATAAAAATCGAGGTTTGGGATTGTTTGGTATAAGAAATAAGGCAGAATAGCTGGAAGAAAAATATATAAAACTAGGGTTTGTTCATTAGGTCATATTTTGAGTTGGGGAGCTCGGATTTGGGAGATTTTCATTGGGTTAAGTGTTGTTTAATCATTTTTTTGGTTATATTTCAATTACCCAATATTTTTCATCACTTTTAAAGAAAAAAGCTAAGAATTTTCATGATAAAAATTGAGGGTTTGGATAGAATTAGTGAATTTTGTAAAAATCGAATCTTTACTTCGAATTGAGGTCGGATTTCAAAACTAATTGTATATCGGGCTCATGGTCTCATGGTTAAACGTAATTTGGTCCGAACCCCGAGTTTGGACCAAGGAGGCCCGGGGTCGGGTTTTTAACCATTTTTAGAAAACTTAGGAAAAATTATAATTTTCTGTAAAGTTAGTTCCTTTAGTATTAATTAATGATATTAAGTTAATTATGGTTAGATTCGAGTGTATTGGAAGTGAATTCAAGAGGAAAAGCTATAATTGAACAGTGGCCTGCGAAGTTGAGGTAAGTGCTTGGTTTAACCTTGACTTGAGGGAATAGGAATCCCCAACCTGATTGTTATGTGAAATTGCTTGTGTGTAGTGTATAGGTGATGTGACGAGTACCTATGCATTACCAAATTGTTGTTTACCATGATCCCTTTTCCGTTTTCCATTTATTTGCTTCCCGGCTTGACTGTTTTATGATTGTTGAGGTTTATATGGTCAAGTGATGATCTTTGCTGTAATAAATCTAAGACCTGAATAAGAGTCACATGTACTTTTGTATTGATGTTATATAGATCAATAATGCATTTGGATTATCGTTTTTATGTTTTTTCTTTTGAAGATTTAGTGAAGTCTTAAACCTTAAACCAATAAACAAAAAAAAAATGTATTGATAATATTGTAGAGTAGGACCCCAGACTTTAAAAATGTAAAATGATAGGATAAGATAAACTATTTGTAGCTCATTAAATTTAGGTCATGAGTGAATAGATGAAAATATTCATTTATAGGCGGCTTTTAGAAATATGTTCAAGTACGTAATTGAATTATTCCGCATATGCTACTTGACTATTTGTTTTCATTAGATTATTGCCAAGTATTGTTGCACGCGTGATAAAAGTGTTGGTTGTTCCCTTGATTTTGTTATGGTACATAAAGGTTGAGCTGGATGACAGTGTTACGATATTTACATATATTCTGGTTGGTTTCATTATGAAATAATATTGGATACAACTTGTGAGCTATACTGTGTTCTGTTTACAATTGTTGAGATAAACGTGTTGTGAAAGGCTTGGCCTGAATTGTGAAAGTTCTTGATAAATAAATCAATTGATAGTGATAAGGGTGGATAATATGATAGTTATAAGGGCGGACAGGGGAAATAAATGATAGTGATAAGGGTGACATGAAAAATAAATGATAGTGATAAGGGTGTACATGGGAAATAAATGATAGTGATAAGGGTGGACATGGGAAATAAATAATAGTGATAAGAGTGGACAGTTGGGATCGGGTTGCACGCCGCAATAAGACAATGATGAAGGAGAATATTTATGTTTTATTGATTTTAATTACAAAGAATTGGAAACTTTATTGTTTTACTCTATTGTTTTCCCATATCTTGCACATTTGATTATTTTAAATTTAAGTTTGGAAACTTGAAAAGTTGTGTGAAATTTTGGTGACAGCCGAGGCCTGAAATAGGCGACTGAGTTATTTTATTCTATTTATTGTTGCAGTTATATTTTCTTGTTTGCGTAGAATTGTTTTATTACTTTATTATATACATATATTGTCGCAGGTTAAGTTATAATTGTCCAGCCGTAGCCTCGTCACTACTTCTTCGAGGTTAGGCTCGACACTTACTCAGTACATGGAGTCAGTTGTACTGATACTACACTCTGCACTCTGTTGTGCAGATCTAGGTACCGACCAACAGTAAAGAGTTTTAGTAGCCGCTATTCATTATCCGGAGACACCGGGTATATCTGCCGGCGTTTGCAGATCCCGAGAGTCTTCTCTTAGTTCGTAAAGACTGTTTTATAATTTTCCTAAAACAGTTATATTATTTCTTTCAGCCCATTGATTGTAGTATTCTTTAGTAGTTCGTGAATTGTGACACCAAACATTGAGGTAGTCTTAGAGTTATTTATATAATTAGTTCGTGACTCGGTCTATTTATTTGCTTATTATTTTATATTTGGAGTTATTCCTTGAAAACCATTAGATTTAGTTTACTTTAAATTTATTTTATTATGCTTAAATGGATAACCAAAGGAAAATAGCTAATCGAACTCTAACATTGACTTGCCTAGCAAGTGTGGTGTTAGGCGCCATCACGATCCCTAAGGTTGTGAATTTGGGTCAGGTTCCCTATTTGCAATGTTTCTATCAATTGATTTGATTCTTTTGTCATTTCAGGCTACATACTAAGTTATGCGGGAACTACAACCTTTCCCCTTTTAGGCACTTTTATTTCCACTGGACTACACCAACGGTAAAATTTAGCAAGTTGTAGAATACCCTTCTTGATGAAAGAGTAGATTCATACTTGAGGATATATGATATTGGATACTCAAAGTTTGATGCTATTCTGCTGATTTGTATATATTTATATTTCTACACTAGAAAATAATAAGATAGTCATAGTTTTCCTCGTGCAATTATTGTCTACCCTGTTGCATTCAAGGCCAAAATCAATTGCTCATACTCCGACTTATAGTGCTCCAGATGTTCAATCTAGAAAAGAGTATTATGTCAAGGTAACCGTGCAATTGAGTAGTATTTTTTTTATCTTACTTTGTTGATTGGAATTTGTAGACCTTAACTTCTATTTTTTGGGTTTTGAAAGTTTGCAATGATCCTAATGATGGTAAATAAAAGTGTGAAGCATTCTGGCCCGTATTCATGATTGCACATCAGAGGAGCAGATATGTTTATGACCTTTACTATGCAAGAAATGAAATATCTAAAAGAGCTGTATGAGTTCTATTTGAAACAACATTATGCAAATCGCAACCTGATTGAAAGGTGGAAGAAGGTGTTTGAAGCCAACATCCTCCACAACTTACAAAATCTGTGTATTTCTTATATTCAATTCTTTCCTATTTCCTGCGTTTTGACATTGTGATGACCCAATGGGTCATTTTGTGAACTAAGACTTTGTTCTAGGATTATTAGTCATAAAAATACTAATTTTAATTACCTCGATTGCGTGCGCAGTCCGGGCGTGAAACCAGAAAATTTTTATGTGAAAATATGAAAACTAGTAATTTTTAGAGTTAAAATTTAGTTTTTAGTTGACTTCGGTCAACAATTTTGGTAAACAGACTCGGATATGTGTTTCAACAATCCCGGGAGGTCCGCAGTAAAATATGGGACTTGGGCATATGCTCGGAATAGAATTCCAAGGTTCCAAGCCTTAGAAATCAATTTTTGAAAGAAATTATTTTGCTGAATTATTAATGAAATAAAGAAAAGAATTAATGTTTGAAACCATTGGTATCAGGCCCGTATTTTGGTTCCGGAGCCCTGGTACATATTTGTTATAATATTTAAACACTATGTGAAATTTGGTGAGAATCAGAGTTTATTTGACGTGATCCGGACGTACGGTTGAGAAATAGTGAACTTTAAGTGGTCTTGAGAAAAATGACGAGTTTTGAGGTTTAATTCATAACATTAGATGTTATTTTCACGATTTGATCACACGAGCAAGTCCGTATAATATTTTTAGACTTGTGTGCATGTTTGGTTTAGAGCTCCGAGGGATCGGGTGAGTTTCGGATAGGCCACAGGGTGTTTTACACTTATAAAAATTTGTTGGTTTTCTGTTTCTGGTGCTCAGGTATTTTGTTCATCGCGTTCGCGTTACCCCAGTCGCGAACTGATGCGAGGCTAGAATTCATGGTTTAATATGTTATATGCCTTACATTTTATGTGCGTTA
>MDKI01190234.1:0-23385 GCA_005239505.1 Nicotiana paniculata | reverse complement strand
CACTCCTAGACTTTTAAGCCCAATGCTTAAAGTCTTTAAGCCCAATGCTTAAAGTCCAACAAGGAAGCCCTTCACACTTTCTGGCTATTTCTTCTCCAACTTCCAATAGTTCATCAGGGCAACTTTCTTCTCCGAATATCCTTTTCTCTAATAACTCCCAACTTTCTTCTAGTCTGAGCAATCGACGATAAAGAGGATCACTGTGGCGTTTACTTTGAAAAGCCACTTCCTGTATTCGACTTGTTAAAATAACTCTGCCTCCTTTCTTACTATCAGGAAAACACATTGTTAGCTCATCCCATGTTGCAGTATCCCACATGTCATCCAAGACAGTAAGGTACCTCTTTACAAACAGCTGTTTCCGTAGCTTAGTTATCAGCAATGTTATCATCTATGTCATCATCATTGGATCTTTCTTTCAAACCATGATCTCTAACAAGAATTGAGTTAATGGCATGTTCTGCCTCATATGCCACATCTAGAACACGAATCCAAAGATCTCTGTGCAGAACTTGCTCAACATTCCCGAAGAAAGATCTAATGAACTCTAGATCGTCTTTCACTAGCGCAATTTCTCCCTTTACCAAAGGAACTGATTAGGGATTGGAATTGAGCAAATCATTTAAGTTTTTGAGTAGAAGAGTCATGAAGAGTGGTCCATCACTCATGGGGAAGCAGAGTTCTGATGGGTCTGGGGCTTTTATATAAACATGTTTGAGATCTTCCTTCAGGAGTTCAACATTTTCCAGCAAGTCTAGAGTTGCACAGTTTGTTTCATTGGTATTCTCTTTACGCCTTGATTTCTCTTCTAAGTTGCAAACAAGAATGGAAACCTCCCTGATATGTGCTACAACACGTGCAGAGAGAACAGACAATTTGTCATGATGAATAACGTCGTTTGGCACATCGGTGAGAATAATCAATAGGAACTCTATCATGACATGAATGTTTCGAGTTGAAGTGCTAGCAGTAAGAACAATTACCATGATATTCTCTAAGAATGTCTGGAGAAGCTTCTAGGAGCTTCTTAATGAAGCGTCCAACTTCTGCTGACTTCAAATCTTTCAAATTTGTAAAAACATATGTGCATAACCTCCAGTTGAACAGGAATGATCTTCACAGGTAGATGAGCTAGCATGGAATTGACTTGAGGGACATCAAGTATTTCATCCATATCATCTGTTACATAATATTTATAGGTTACATCTATTGTGTCAATTGATGGTTCAAAAGGACAAAACAGAAGTGTCCTACTCTCTGGGCCAAAAGCTGAAACTGAGGTAAGATATATTCCATTGTCTCACTCTCAATGCAGCCATTTACGTTCAGCCCATGGAGATCTCTTAAATTGCCACATACATTCTGAAGAAGCTCTTATTGAGTCATTGATGGGAAAATCAACTCAGCCGGTACTTGGATAGATGATGGAGATTTACGAGGAGGGCGTCAAAAAGTTCAACCAACTGATCCTCAGTCATGGTGGCACTTGATTCAGAATAATCATGTGAGCTGATAGAACTTTTGATATTTTCCAGAAGTCGAGGAATGACATGATCCTTTAATTTAAGCAGTATATCATCTCCACTCTGATGAAAAAGAGACTGAACCAGATCATGAACCTCATATGATATGCAAGATATTTCAAAATAGCTTTACTGGATAAGCTAAATGCTTGTCTTGTAGTTACAATTTTTGTCACGAAGCAAGCATGTCAAAGAAACATGGTTTACTTTGTGTATGTTATTTACTCAAAATAAGGGTGAACCAAGTTCAACAGTAACAAAGAACAAAAAAGTAATTTCTGATTTTTTTAAGCCTTGGTATAAACGAGTTTCTACTGATTATCCACCCACAAACTCGTCCATTGAAAAAAAATGCTTTTATTCTATATATATTACTTTACAGAGTATGCAGTATGCAGAAAATATGGATGGATGATTTAATAAAGATTTTCTTAAACCATTTTTTGGAGGAAGAGATGAAAAGAGATAACTAGCAAACATATAAAACGTCTTGCAAATTATAACTGACGAGGATCGATAAGCTTTATATTGTTTATGTAAGTTTTTTTTGCTTTAACTGTAAACATGCGACTTAATTTCTTCTTATGAGCTTGCACCCATCACCAGTCCCACACGGGGATAAATGAGGAGGGTCGCAGCCAGAGGCGGACTCACGTGGAGCCAAGCAGGTTTAGCTGAATCCGCTTCACCAAAAAATAATTGTGTATATGTATAAATTACGATTAAAGAAGCGTAAATTGTGTATAAATATTTTATTTGAACCCACTTGACAATTACTATTTTACGACTAAAGTTATGTACTTCTAAGATTGAACCTGCTTGCATAAAATCCTGGGTCCGCCACTGATTACAGTAGGCTGACAAGAGCTTAAAACTAATTAATATATGTTGGATCCTCAAAATACAGAATAAATAGAGCTTAAATAAAGCGAAATGGTTTATGAAGATTCATAGAGCCGACCTTAACTTGCTTCGGATCGAAATAGCAGTTATTGTTGTATAGCTTCGGATAAGTGACTGCAGAATAACTCTCTCTCTCTTAGGAATGGCAATGGGGCGCGGGCGGGGCGGGGCGGGGCGGGGCGGGGCGGGTTGGAGCTTAGCCCGCAAAATTTGCGCAATTTTTTATTTTTTTTTTCATTTTTTTTTTTTTTGCTAAAAAAATGCAAGTTTAACATTTCACTTTTTTCAATTTTATTAAATCCCGCATATGGATCCAAATATTATATTTCTATTTTCAGAGATTACAAATCTGTGTATGCATTTCTAATTCATTACTCTTGTATTTTCGGGAATTTCGTATTTCCATTAGCTTTCCTAAATGAATCCTGAGGATACGACTTGTGGACGCTTGTCTTGTATTTATATCATGCTTTGTAGTTACTTCTGAATTTGTATCACCTTTTTCCTTTTTCACTTTTTCCCACTTTTTTTCCTTTTTTCTTTTCTCTTTTGCAGGTGAAAATGGGTACCGCTGTTGAATACATTTTACACAACAAAGAAAGCTTGAATTGGAGCTTATATACAAAGTCCAAGTTCAATGCTATGAGGAACCCCCCCGCGTTAGTTTTTGAAAAAACAATTTCAACTCGCCCCGCACCCGTATAAGATCAAACCCACCCCGCTCCGCATAAGATCAAACCAGCCCCACACCCGCCCCGCCCCGCCCCATTGCCATCTCTACTCTCTCTTTTTCGTGGTAAAGAAGATTAGGTCATGCACCTATAGATAAATTGAAAAAATTGAGTTGCTTCAAGAATGTAAAAAGTGATAGTGAATTTCACTGTTTTGATCATTGTGAAGTGTGTACCTTGACTAAACAAACTAGGTTACCCTTTCTTTATAGTAACATTTTCACTAGTACTTGATTTCATACTGTGGATGATTATGGATAAGTCCATACAGAGTACCTACTTATAATGGTAAGAGGTACTTTCAAGTTTTGGTGTGTGATTACTCAAAGTATACCAGGATTATCTTTTTGAATTCTGAAGCGGAGGTTGTAGTAGCACTAATGTAACGATCCGTCATGTCGTTTTGAATATCTGCACTTCGCTCGGTGTTTTGAGGGATTGAGTATCTCCGCATGATGTATTGTGACTTGCGCAAGTTGTCGGTGTTGGTTTTCAAGCTATCCGAAATCAATTTGGAAGAATGAACTTCAAGATTTAAGTTCTAAGTTGGAAGAGTTGACTAAGTTTGAACTTTTTATCATTTAACCTCGGAATGGAGTTTCGTCAGTTTCGTTAGCTCCGTTGGGCGATTTTGGACTTGGGAACATGTCTGGATTGTAATTTGGAGGTCCGTAGTTGAATTAGTCTTGAAATTGCGAAATTTAAATTTTTAGAAGTTTGACCGAGAATGGACTTTATTGGTATCATACTCGGATTGAGATTCCGAAAATTTGTAATAGCTCCGTTATGTCAATTATGACTTGTGCCAAATTTGAAGTCATTCCGGTCATTTGATACGTTTCAGTACAAGTTTTGTAAATTGAAAAGTTTGAAACTCATAAGTCCGAATCGAGGTGTGAATTGTAGTTTCGACATTGCTTGGAATGATTTGAAATCCCGAGTAAGTCCATATGATTGTTGACATATTTGGTTGAGGTCCCGAGGGCCTCGGGTGGAGTTCGGATGGTTAACAGAATTTAACTTGGACATTTCAAGAATATTTTGATGTTGTTTCTTCAAGAATAAGTGGTATCACATTAAGCAAATGAGATCCAAATTCAGTTTCGATTGAAGCACTATATCCATATTGAAATTTTGAAGTCATAGCAAAAAGAATCTTCAAATTCGGACATGTATGAGAGAGTTATGCACATTTTCGTGACGGGGAAAATAATTTCCCATCGCCAGCGCCCAGGGTAGCGCGGGGCGCTATTCATGGTGCCGGGATTTGTTTTTGCTACTGGAATCAGCGCCACAGGCAGCGCCTGGCGCCACCTGTGGCGCCCGAAGCGTAAAACTCTATAAAACGGGGGTTTTGGACCATTTTTTACAAAAATAGAGTTAGCGGAGCTCGGTTTGAGCGATTTTCAGAGGGGATTTTACAAATTTGAACGAGGTAAATGTTCTTTATCCTAAATCCTTTATAGATCATGATTCCATACTCATTTATATCATGAATCCATGAATTTATTGAAGAAAAATCAGATTTTTATCAAATCTTCCAAAAATAAAAATTTAAGATTTGGAAGCCAATCCGATGTCGGAATTCGATAATTTTGATATGGTTGAACTCGTATCGGAACGGGTGTTCGGATTTGGTGAGTTTTTTGGGATTCCGAGACGTGATCCCCAGTGGCAATTTTTGAGTTAAATTTCAAATTTTAATCCGAAAAGTTAGTAAATTCATATGGAATTAATTCCTACAATTTGTATTGAGTATATTGAATTGTTTGTAACTAGTTTTGAAGCCTTCCACACGAACTCGCGAGGTAAATGTTTATTGGAATCTCTAATTGGTTGCAAATCGAGGTAAGTGTTTTGCGTAACTTTGTTGAGGGAATTTTTCCTCCTATTTTTCATTGTTTGCTACATGCGGGGTGATACATATGTGAGGTGACGAGCATATATATATATATATGTGCCGGGGTTAATCTTTCTTGGGGGTAGATGATGTTATAATTGTGTCTAGTAGAATTTCGTAACTTCCTTGCTTCATGCCTCACTTGATTTACAGATATTAAGAACGCAGTATAAAATGTTAGAAATAAAGACCTAGCCTAAGAACTTGATCAAATTGGAATTTTGGGAATACATTAATGTGTCTTGTTTGGTCATATCTATGCGCGATCACTACTACATTGCTATGGCCGATATTTTGGGATGCTGGATTCTATACCTGTATTGCTAATGAATTGTGAGATTTGTGAAAGTACTTGAATTATATGGCCCTTGAGGGTTCATTGAATCATTGTTGGCTTGTAAAGCAGTAATTGAGAACTTATTTGGAATATTCGTTGATCACTCTCCTCGATGTTATATATACTTCCCGCCTTGCCATTTTATTGATATTCATATGCTTGTGAGGAAGAGTGTAAAGCACGAAGGGTGATGCCGTGCCATTTTATATTCATTATCATGTGAGGAAGAGTGTAAAGCACGAAGGGTGATGTCGTGCCATTTTATATTCATTATCATGTGAGGAAGAGTGTAAATCACGAAGGGTGATGCCATACCATTTTATATTCATTATCATGTGAGGAAGAGAGTAAAGCACGAAGGGTGATGCCGTGCCATATTATTGAGAGTTTAAAGCACGAATGATGATGACGTGCCATAAAATTGAGAGTAAAAGCACGAAGGGTGATACCGTGCCATGTTATTGAGAGTAAAAGAACGAAGAGTGATGTCGTGCCATGTCATTTGTGAGTAAAAGCACCAAGGGTGATGTCGTTCCATTGCATTACACTTTTATACTTTTGTATCATTTGAGGTCATGGAACAAAAGGTGTTTCCATGCAAGTGAAGATGAGAGACATGCATTATGTTATGATAATCTTTTCTTGTATATATCTTCATGTCTTACCTTGAATTATTACCGTCGTATTTGTGGTTCTTATGTGACTTGTCGTCACTGTTCTGTCCTCATTCTCTATCCAAATCGTTGTTGTGTTGCTTATTCCTTCTATTTGTTTAACTTGTAAACATCATACTTACTTCCCGCAGTTATGATTGCATCCATGTCATATCTGTTTTTCTGCACTTAGGCACGAGTCTTCTCCCATGTTGGCCATTCATGCTCTACTTGTTGCATTATCAAGAACATGCGACCCTCTCCCCTCCTCTTATTTGTTATGTCCATCTTAGCGCTTCCATCATGATAGTTAGATGAAATTATAAACTTTTCCCTAATTGTGGTCATTAATTTTATGCTCTCTTCTTAGTCTGTTATTGATGTTCTTCTGTACATTCCTGTTAATTATTACTGCTTGCATATTACCTTCCTTGTCATTTCTATTATCGGTATTTCTGTCATTTGGTTGGTATTGTTTTACGCATATATGGTGAGGATAAGATAAACGCATGAAGGGTGTTGTCGTGCCGCTAGATTTGATGTCCTGAGTACTTCTTTCACACTTATGAAAGTTTTGAGGCAATTGTTGTGGTTCATGGTCTATCGTTCTAAGGAAAGGGCCGGTTAAGATGTTCGAAACTGTTGAATTGTGATTCTTTCTGGTACTCTTTTATTGTTTTGTACAGTTGCATTGTGTACTCTATTATATTATTCTGTCGCATAGTTCTATTGCTAGCTTACATTATAGTGTTTGTTAATGAGCACCTTGTTAGCTAAAAGCCTCGTCATTACTTCGAGGGGGTTAGTCAAGATACTTACCAGTATATGAGGTCGGTTGTACTGATACTGCACTTCTGCACACTATGTGCAGACTTTTGGAGCGGAGCTGCTGCAGAAGTCGGGGGCTGACCCTGAAGATGTTCGTGTATTCTGGATAGAAGCTGCCACTAGTCCTTGGTAGTTTTAGACATTATTAATATGTTCATATAGTTTTCAAACATATCGTGTGATTATTTATATTTGTTTTGTAAATCCTAAATCCTAGAAGCTCATGATTCGTATTACCAGTTCTTGGGTAAAATTTGTAAAAGTTCAGATAAATCCCAATTTATTTTTCTATAAGTTCTTTTGGTTTGTTTCTTTTGTTAATAGGCTTATCTAACGGGTCAAGTTAGATGTCATCATGACCTGTGATTTTTGGATCGTGACAACTAAGGGCTGTCTAAACATGGTTGGGAACTTCTTTTCTACTTTAGAAAAGACTCTGAGAACTAATAATAGCTGTGAGTTCTTTAGTTCATATATATGTTGATACCCTATTGTAGTGTCTAGGGATCATACACCAAAGCTCATGTTTTTTACCCTCCTCAGCAGAATAGGATCGTAGAGAGAAGACATAGGTACATACATACTTATTACTGCTAGAGCATTGAGGTTCAGACAGCTGGAGCATTGAATTTTGGAGAAAATGTGTGTCCAGAGGTGGAGTCAGGATTTTGATTAAGAGGAATCAAAACATGAATAAATAAACTTACCAAGAAGTGAAGGGGTGTCATTATGTAGTATATATACATATTTAGAAAAAAAATTACCGAGCTAAACACAGTAATTTCCCGACGAAGAGGTGTCGATTGACACCCCTAGGGTGCATGTGGCTCCGCCACTGTATGTGTCTACTGCAGGCACGTTATCATCAGGCTTCCTTCAGCCATTTTAAAAAAGGAAGTCACGTTATGAAGTATTGTTCAATCATATGCCTTTAATTACCAGATTACATGAGAGTTTCTGGATGCCTAGGATATGCTAATAACGTGAAGAAGGGTGATAAATTCGCTCCTAGAGATGTGCCTCAAGTGTCCTAGGCTATTCATCATCAACGCAGAAGGCATACAAGTTTTATATGATACTCACACCCAGAGTCGTACTTAGGTATACAAATAAACTTATTTCCACGAAGATGTATGTTAAAAAATGTGTTATGAACGTATTTCCTGATATTTAGAAATGATTCATATTGGGACAAAATCAGTTTCAGTACTTGATGCTTATCAACTACTTTTACTTCAATCAAGTAAGCCAAACTGGCTCTAAATTACCAGCGTTTTAGGCAAGTAATATTACTTTTGAAAGTCCTATTATCATTAAAAAAAAAATTTGAAAGAGTACGATTTCGTCTTACAATAATTTTAAAAAATCATTGTTAGATGGTGGTATGCTATTTATTGCTATATTATAAAAATGAATTGACCATAGTATTCACAGTACGATTATAAAAATAATACTATCTAGAAGAAATCTATTTAACATGGAAGTGTGGAACGGCTATAATACAACAGCGAAAAAGGATCAAATATACTCGTGTACTATTGAAAAAGGTTTAAATACCGTATGTTATGCTATTTGGTCATCTCAATCCCTACCATTACACTATCAGCTAGATTTATTGTACTCTCTATTTGTTGCTTCTATTTCTAAACATAAGCACCATGCATTAACTCACTCCATATCATCATGCAGCAATTTATTTCCAACTCTTGAATATGAAACTGACCTTTGATTATATCGAACAAATATTGCAACCACAAACAGAAACAAAATCAGTAATTTTCAGCATCAGAGGCATAATAAAACTCACATCCCCCATGTACATAAAAAGAATGCATAATCACATAGTCTGAACCAGAATAATTAAAAGATGAAAAAAGAAACATTAGGAGCTGGAAATATTCTATAAATGCACAAGTTTCCTACAGTTGTGAATCAACAGAACTGCAGAAGGTCATTTACTCGCTACATAGGAGCATTTCATCAGCTTATGCCGTTCCATCGCTAATTAAGTCCAAATATATGTGGTTAAATAGTGAAAAATGAACACAAAAATCTGATTAATTTGCAGCAAACAAAGCTGTGAAATCCTAATCAAAACATTAAACAGATGAAGCATAACCTCAAGGAGGCAAACAAAAAAAACAAACCTGAGAAGCCTTGTAAGCAGTGGACAGTACTCTCAGGAGGCTCCTAATTAATTATGTTTAGTACCGGTAATGAATTCAGCTAAATATTGGTAATCTGCTTTAATTAGAATCATCAAATGATGCAGAGGAATTAAGAGAGCAGAAAAAATCTAGCTGTGTTTTGGAAATTGAAGATAGGAAACACCAGAAAAAAGGAAACAAGAGATTTTCAACATAATCAGACCTTTTTACCGATTAAATTTCAGCAAATTAATGAAGATTAAGCTCTTAGAACCTCTTGTTTGAGAAATAGGTGAAGAAAGTAAGCGCTGGGATTCAGATAGATTTGTAGAAGTTGAAGTAATTGGTTAAAGACAACAATTTCAACATTAAAATACACTTCATTGACTTGTGAAGTCTTTTTAATACCCATTATTCCTGAATATGTTTGACTGAGCACGAAATTTGAGAAAAAATGAAAATTTTGAAATTTGTGATCCTAAACAAATCAAAAAGGAGTCCGTGTATTTGTGTGGTTATAAAAGCTTCTCATTAAGGGTAGAATTGTTAGTTTAAGCTAAATTGTTACTAAATTTAGAAAGAAATCATTCTTTTTAGAACTGACCAAAAAGGAAATAGGTTCACGTAAACTAGAACAAAACGAGTATTATCTTAGTCTTTGTAATAAATTGTCAAAACTATATACTTACATGTCCCTTGTTTTGAGAGCTGTCTATAATATAGTATTATATACTCCACCAGCCAGCTTATAAAATTATATACTCCACTTGTCTTCATGTTAGTTTAAACGTTTAGCAACAAATCACGAAGCAAAACATTTTAACAGAAATAGTGATATAGATGTCAACCAATAGAACCAAATTAACTTCAAAATTCAGCACCAATGGCATTTAACCAGCTTAAAATACCAGCAATGACAGCATTAGTTTCAGCAAGCAGTAAATCGAAACAGCACCGTAAAAACTGTTTAGGAAATGACAATTACACCAGATTTACGAGAAGCACATATCACAACCCGACCCTTAACTTGGAGAAAATATTCAACTTTGAATCCAACAGTGTATTAATAACACAAATTTATATTGAATGTCAGCGTTCTTGTAAGACAAGACTGCATGGATAGTAAGATACACTGTCTCATGAGTCACAATTCGCCAAGAATAATGTACTTATTTTCTTCCTTCAACGTAAATTAACTACATGTATATTATTGCTCCAACATGAAAAGAAATTTTCATCCCGTTGATCATTAATCAAAGCATATGAATTTCAAACTCAGATTATGCATTTCTTCCAATTCAGAAATATTCATTCCTAAACTCATATTAGGAATATAGTCAAGCAGTGTCAATTGATGGATATGGAAAATTACCTCTGCAATGATATCAAGAATTAATATTTGGTACACTTGGAAGCCAAGAACTTCACTTCGAATTACCTTCCCAAGGTTGGCACTCATATCAGTCATTAAGAGCATAGATCAACGTCACACAGTCTATTGGAGTGGGACCCCATATATATGAGCAAGTATCAACATCAACTCATGATAGGTTATAAGTATATTCGTTTTATGTTTCGATGATCTAACAAATTTATTGTCAAAAACCTGATGCACTTTTGGTACAAAGCCTCAAGCGCATGAAAACAACCCGACTCAAGCTAGAGAGAGTTGTCAGAACTTCAGAAGCTAAAGCATCAATACAAGGAACATATGCTCTTGGGTTCCCCTGGCAACAACACGAAGTCAACTCTCCACAACTGGAAAGTGACTGACTGCGTTGTACATGCAAACATTACAGGATTGTGCAGCAGTCATTTCCATTGGGAATGCCATTAAGTGCTTATATCAGTTATTAACATTAATCCCATAACAAAACATCACTTGAACACTAGAAAATTTACTCAAGCACTTCAAGTGATTGATCATCAAGAACAACATTCTCCAGTGCATCAAGAACAAAGTATACCGCTGTTACAGACTAATTCCCATATCCTGTCTTTGTATGTCCTTAGTAGAGTTGTAACTTTGTAATAGTTCTTCATTGTAATTCCTACTCAGCTTGTCTAGAAGCATTGATTAGGAAACTCTTCTAAATCATAAACTTCAGTGTTTGTGTCGTGGCTAGAGTTAGTCATGTGTTGAAATCTTTGTAATAGGTTTATTATAAAGTGTCTTGTAATAAGAGTGTTACAAGTTAGTGAGGGATTGAGGAGTTAATTCCTAGGTTGCATAGTTTGTAATCTAAAAGGTTGCTCACAGTGAAGTTGAAATCCTACAAGTGTAGGTCGTAGTTTTTAATCCCATTGAGCCGGAAATTTACCACGTAAAAGTTCCCTGCATTATTTACATTCTGTTGTGTAAGTATAATCCGAGGAAACTAATAGAGAACCTGGTCTCTATATAGTTTGGTGGATCCTCATATTCTATCAATTGGTATCAGAGCAGGTTCTTTCTATCAGACTAACACCTAGAAAGGATCCTCATGGCTGCTCCACCAAACTTTGAAGAAGGTCAGTCTACTTACAGGACACCTAGGTTCAATGGTCACTACTATGGGTGGTGGAAGAAAAGGATGCACAACTTCATCATGGCTGAAGAATCCGAGTTGTGGGACGTTATCTGTGACGGTCCCTTTGTCCCTACTAAGAAGGTTGGAGATCCAGTTTTGACAGTTCCTAAGACAAGGAAGGAGTTCAATGATGCTAATCGAAAAGCCATAGAGAAAAAATTTTGCGGTAAGAAAATTCTGGTATGTGTAATAGGTCCTGATGAATACAACAGGATATTTGCTTGTCAATCTACAAAAGAAATATGGGAAGCTTTACAGACAGCTCACGAGGGAACCACACAGGTGAAGCAATCCAAGATCGACATGCTCACCACTGAATATGAGCTCTTCAAAATGAAGGACGATGAATCCAATCAAGATATGCACACTCGATTCACTTCCATCATCAATGAGCTACACTCTCTTGGTAAAATCATTCCCAGGAACAGGCTTGTAAGAAAGATCCTCAGCGTGTTGCCCAGCTCTTGGGAAAGTAAGGTAAACGCTATCACTGAGGAGAAGGATCTGCAAAATTTGATGAATTCTATAATAAAAATGGCATTACCCACAAATTGATAGTGGGGTTGCAAAGAATTTCTGAGCAGAAGCTATCAACACTTCTTGCTTTTTGGTGAACATGTGCATGATCAGGTCCCTTTTGAACAAAACTCCCTATGAGTTGCTGAATGGAAGGAAGAACAAGATGACTCACTTGAGGACATTTGGATGCAAATGTTATGTTCTCAACAATGAAAAGGATCAGCTCGAAAAATTTTATGCCAAGAGTGATGAAGGAATCTTCCTGGGTTACTCATCTCAGAGCAACGCCTACAAGGTATACAACAAGCGAACCAAGTGTGTTGAAGAGAGTGTACATGTGATCTTTGATGAGTCTCATCTCTCTTGTGAAAAGAGCAAGATCGATGATCAAGATGGAGAACTTTTATTAGTTCCAGGTGAAGTTATTGATATGGCAAATGGGAAGGCTGACATGATGAGCCATGTCAAGGAGATCAGTGAAGACAATGCAACCACTTCCTCATCTGTTGGAGAGGAATCTGGTTCTACAATCACAACAACTGAAGTTGAGGATAGAGTGGTTGATGCAGTTCAAGGTACTCCACTAGTTGCAGACAGAAGCATCCAAGAAACTCAGTCAGGCATGCCCAGCTCCTCTACAAATGAGACTCAAGTGCAAAACTGGAAGCACAAGAGTTCAGATCCTCTTTATGATATAATCACCCCTCTGGATTCAGGAGTTCGAACCAGATCAAAATCTAGAAATTCACTTGCCTTTTCAGCATTTCTCTCCCAAATAAAACCCAGAAATATTAAGGAAGCCTTGAAATATGCAGACTGGATCACAGCTATGCAAGAAGAGCTGCATCAATTCGAGAGAAACAAAGTATGGCACCTGGTACCCAGACCTACAGACCGCACCATCATAGGGACCAGGTGGGTATTCGGGAACAAGCTTGATGAGTTTGGGAATACAACAAGAAACAAGGCAAGGCTTTTGGTTCAAGGCTACAATCAGGAGGATGGAATTGATTATGATGAGACATTTGCTCCAGTTGCTCGAATGGAGGCTATCAGAATTCTCATTGCCTTTGCATCTCATATGGAATTTACACTGTTCCAAATGGATGTCAAAAGTGCATTTCTGAATGGCTTCCTCAAAGAAGAAGTCTACGTCAAGCAACTTCCAGGATTTGAGTGTCCTGAGCATCCTGAATATGTGTTCAAGTTGGACAAGGAATTATATGGGTTGAAGCAGGCTCCTCGAGCTTGGTATGAAAGGTTGTCAAAATTTCTTTTAGAAAATGGCTTTGTATGAGGAAAAATTAACAACACTCTTTTTCTAAAGAAACGAGGGAGGAACCTGCTCATTGTTCAGGTGTATGTCGATGATATCATTTTTGGGGCAATAGTTGATTCTCTGTGTGAAGAATTTGCAAAACTCATGGGAAGTGAGTTTGAAATGAGCATGATTGGAGAGTTGAATTTCTTCTTGGGACTTCAGGTGAAGTAGTCCACAAAGGGAACATTTATAAATCAGCAAAAGTACATCAAGGAGCTTCTGAAAAGGTTTGACATGGAAGCATCAAAAGTGATTGACACTCTCATTGCCACTGCTACACGTATAGATATGGATGAACCTGGCTCTCCTGTCAATCAAACCATGTATAGAGGCATCATCAGATCACTCATATATCTCACTGCAAGCAGCAAGAAGACCAGTGTGGGTCTGTGTGCAAGGTTTCAGTCAAATCCTAAAGAATCTCATCTGAAGGCTGCTAAAAGGATTTTGAGATATCTTAAGGGAACGCAGGACCTGGTTCTCTATTACCCTCAGGTGACAACTTTAATCTTATTGGGTATGCTGATTATGATTATGCAAGTTATCTGGTGGATAGGAAAAGCACATCTGGAATGGCACACTTTTAGGTTCCTGTCTTATCTCATGGGGTACAAGGAAGCAAAATTCAGTGGCACTCTCAACAACTGAAGCAGAATATGTTGCAGCTACTTCCTGTTGTGCTCAATTACTATGGATCAAACAACAGCTGGAAGACTTTGGAGTGTACACTGATTATGTACCTCTATTGTGTGACAATACAAGTGCACTCAATATAGCCAAAAATCCAGTCCAACATAAGAAGACCAAGCACATTGATGTGCGACATTACTTCCTCAGAGACAACGTTAAAAGGGGCTTATTATTATGAAGTTTTGCAGCACAAAGATCAAATTGCAGACATCTTTACCAAAGCCTTGAGCAGAGAATACTTTGAGAGAAACCGCCTGGCACTAGGTTAATAAAGCCCAATTGAGGACCTGGTTCCCAACATATGGCTATGAAAGTCACATACAGGTAAAACTAGCTAAAGTATTTTTTGGCCAAGTCTAACTCACTTCTATACCATTACAGGTAGACACACATGATGATTACAGAAGCAACTGAGGAAGTACATAAGCAGTAAAAGGGGGTTAAGCTCACTTGCAAGACTTGTCAGGGAACCTGGTACTCGTGACACAGGTTAGTAGTCTCTTGTTTTCTCATACTCAATTTAAAATGAATAAAAACAATGCTACATCATCAGCTTTTCAGTCTCTTTATGTCATGTTTTTTCATTCAAATCGTTTCACCTGCCTCTGAACGACGCATCTCCCCATGTACTTGTCGACGTTTCAGAACTCGTTCCTCTCTTCCTCATAAATACTTCTAAACTCCATCATAATATTTCACTTCCAAAAATTAAATCATTCTCTTGTTTTCTCTCTTCCCAACTCTCAAAAGCTTCTCCAAAAAACCCATTTCATGGCTGAAAATCAAACAACCCCAGATACACCTGATGATAAACCTACTGAGTCCTCACCTGTCAAAAATCCATCAGTTGCTTCCTCTCCCACCACTATCTCCAGTCCTAACCCTAAACCAGAGTCTCCTCGACACTTCACTCCTCTTTTTACCCATTCCGATTCTGGTCCTCATCCAAGTTGCGAAGAGTCGAACAAGCCTGAGAATGTCAGTGTTCCTCCATCTTCTCCTGAAAAGAAAAGCGAGCAGGGTAATCAGGAAAGTTTAGTTCCGGAAGAAAATCAGGGAAAGTTGTTTTCTACGGTGGAAATATCTCTGAATGTTACACCAACGATCAGTCCAGAAATAGCTAAGGCAACTGTAGTTGGTTGCGATTCTACAGGTAATTCTGCTTCTCCTGTTACTGTTTTATTAGAACCTCAAGAGAGGGAGGATATAGAGAATATGCTCTCCATTGGTGCTGAGGGGGTGGTTGTTAAAGACGATTCAGGAAAGCCTGAGTCTCATGGGGAAGAGACTCAGCCTACAAAGGGGGTAGGATCACTTGTGCCTTTTGAACATCCGACACAAGAAGATACTACTGGGACTCCACATGATGGACCTGATCCCTCTCCTGAGGATCCAAGTCATGAACCATCATCCCAGGTTAGTTCGACCGCGCTCCTTCTCCTCACTTTGATGCTGAGCCTCTGAACATGGTAGTATATAAGATGAAGTTTAGTGATGAAGAGGACTTAGATATTGTGGTGCTAAGTTGATTTAGCAGGGTAAGGAAGTTAGTGTGAACTCCATAGCCACCTCTCAAGCGACCCACTACCTGGTTGCAGATTAATGAGGCTCTATAGTCTGCTCTCAAGAAAAGCCAGGGGAGTCGTAGGAAGAAGAGATTAGTCAAGGATGGACAAGTTGTGGTTGATAAGGATATTCTTGTAGTTGCAGTTGATGAGGAATCTGAAGAGGAACCAAGTTCCTTAACTAAGAGGGCCTTGAGGAAGAAGCACTCTCTCTCCCAATCTAACACTAAGAGTCCTTCTAAGAGTGTTGATGGTAAACCTAGTGAAAAGTTGGTAAGGAGTTCCACTGAAAACCCAGTGAAAGTCAGTGACAAGTTGAAGAATGTAGAAGTGGAAGTGTCTGATGAGAATACGCAGGTGAAGTCAGTTGAAAAGTTTCAGTCCCGTGGTAAATCAGTGAAAAGAAAATTGGTTAATGATGAGGAACACGATTCCTCCAAAAAGACAAAAAGTGGTGGAATTTCTAGAAAGGAAAGGCTGAGATACCAAAAGGTATTGTGGGATCGCACTTTTGCCCCTGAAATTTTGGATATGGCGGGTATGCACCAATTGGTCGAAATGTGTGAGTTTCAGCAGTGGGCACACTTGTTCAATGTGGATGTGCCAAAAGTGTATGAGGAAGAGGTACAAAGTTTTTACGCCAACCTCTTCACTGTTGAATCTGATCATATTTGTGCATTGGTCAATGGTATGGATATTGTAATGGATTGTGCTGTATTGGGAAAGATTCTTAAGGTTCCTGCTGAGGGATTGTCATCCGTCTATGGTGCTTGCAGATCTAACTTTCGAAATGCAATTTTCAAAGAAAAAGAAATCCAGCAAAGGGAACGGGTACACAAGAAGGCACTTCTTTCAGTTTACCAGTTACTTTTTGAGTTGGTCAACAAAGTCCTGCTTCCCCGTGCTGAGAGGAGATCCATCACTTCAAAGGCTGATTTAGTGCTGATGGAAGCCTTGGATATCTTCAAACTATCAATCTTCCAGGTATCATGATTGAACATATGCAGAAGGTGGCAGAGTTCAAAGAAGGCAACCATGGTCTTCCTTATAGATTTCTCCTTACACGAGTGTTCAATTTATTCAAAGTTCCTTTAGGAAAGGCAAAGGTGGGGACCAAGAAACAGACCTTCTCAAAGACTACACTGGAAGAGTGCGAATGCATTGACAAGATTGGAGGAGTCGGCAACACTTCAACTATCTCCCAGCTCATCAATACCCAGAATAGCGCTACTGAAGAGATAAGGAAGTTGAAGGCTAGGAATACTATTTTGGAGACTCAGCTTAGTCAGGCCCAGGAGGCACCAGGTTCTACCAGTTCTTCAAACTCAGAGGTTGCCCGACTGACCAAAGAAGATGCTGATCTCAGGCAACAAGTTGAGGACCTGAAGGAGAAAATGCTCAATGAGAAAATGTTAGCCAATGCCCGGATGGATCTTGTTCTCAAAACCCTTGTCGCATCTTCCAAGCCCTCTTCCTCTAGTGTCCCCTAAGCATGTCCCCTCAGTGACCAGTTTTCAATATATCTCTTTTAAGTTGTTTTGTTGATGATTGTGGTATTTGTTTTGTTTATTTTTGGTTGTGGATGGAAACCACTGATGTTTCTCCCGCTGTAACAGTCCAATAATGTTTAATGCAAGCTTCCCCTTCTTTTGATGTTAATGCTAATGCTTTTTTGTATCTGTTTTCAATTATGTTTGTGTGCACACATGTGGCATGAGTTATCTATGCAAGACTTCTTTACGTTGTTTGCCTTTTTTTTTTAATGATGCCAAAAGGGGGAAGACAAATTGAGAATTACGAAGAAGCAGTGCACTTATTAAGAGGGAAGTACAAACTCAGGGGGAACTTTGTGATGTTTCTGGTACATTATCTGGTTTTTGTGGCTCTTTGGATTATCAATTTTTAAGTTTGTCATCATTAAGAAGGGGGAAATTGATAGGTTATAAGTACCTTCATTATGTTTTGATGATCTAACAAACTTATTGTCAAGAACCAGATAAGGAACCTGATGCACTTTTGATACAAAACCTCAAGCGCATGAAAACAACCTGACTCAAGCTAGAGAGAGCTGTCAGAACTTCAGAAGCTAAAGAATCAACATAGGGAAATATGATCTTGGGTTCCCCTGGCAACAACACGAAGTCAACTCTCCACAGCTGGAAAGTGACTGACTGCACTGTACACATAAACAGTACAATATAGTGCAGCAGTCATTTCCATTGGGAATGACCTTGTACCATTAAGTGCTTACATCGTTCAAGTGATGTAATCTATGTTGTATTAACATTAATCCCATAAAAACATCACTTGAACACTAGAGAATTTACTTCTCCAGTGCATCAAGAACAAAGTACACCGCTGCTATGGACCAGTTCCCATATCAAGTCTTTGTATGTCCTTAGTAGAGTTGTAACTTTGTAATAGTTCTTCATTATAATTCCTACTCAGCTTGTCTAGAAGCATTGATTAGAAAACTCTTCTAAATCATAAACTTCAGTGTTTGTGTCATGGCTAGAGTTAGTCATGTGTTGAAATCTTTGTAATAGGTGTACTACAAAGTGGCTTGTAATAAGAGTGTTACAAGTTAGTGAGGGATTAAGGAGTTAATTCCTAGGTTGCATAGTTTGTAATCTAAAAGGTTGCTCATAGTGAAATTGAAATCCTACAAGTGTAGGTCGTAGTTTTTAATCTTATTGAGCCGAAAATTTTCCACGTAAAAGTTCCCTGCGTTATTTACATTTTGTTGTGTAAGTATAATCTGTGGAAACTAATAGGGAACGTGGTCTCTATATAGTTTGGTCGATCCTCATACTCTATCAACCCAACACCAGCTTTAGCTTTCAGGTTATGTTGCTCGGACTCTTCAAAAATATTGTTGGGTGTGTGTCAGATCCTCCAAATTTAGTGGACGATCCGACACGGGTGCGACAACGCTTTTGGAGAGTCCGAGTACATAGCTTTCAGGAACCGCCTGGGCAAATCATTATATGAAGTGTTTTAGCTCAGATTCCAATGTGGCTTTGAACTCGGAGGAAATATAAATTTCTCTAATCTACTTATTTTGGCTTATCGCAGAAATTCCATAGTTCCTCCTTCAACCCCAAGTACTTATTTATCATTGTTAAAGTGTGTGACCATCTCATCTAAAATCTTAAGCTGTTAGAGAGAGCACACTTTTATTTACTTAATTATGTTTTCAACAATCACCTTACTAATAAAATCAATATTTTTTTCTATAAGGACTAATAAAATCAATGTTAACCCTGCAACAATAGATTTTGGATGTCTTCAATCTGTGGTGCCCATGTTGTCCTTACGCTAGCTCTAAATGATTCAAGTATAATTTGCCAAGTTGAGATCATCATTGGAATCTACTTCACCCCTCAACTGCTTGCTTTTGAGTGTGAGCCATTTCAGAAAGCTGCAAATCACAGCAATAGGAGGACTTCAACCCAATTCATCATACAAATAAACTCAAACACATAATATTATCCTTAATGATCGCTCAACAAACTTGGAGCATGGCATGGTGAGCACTCTACAGATCCTCTCAATCAATCATTAACATAAAGGATCAAGAAATTTCAACAATATGCACTTGCTAAGGTTCTGAAAGGGAGCCCTCGCGTAACTGGTAAAGTTGTTGCCATATGACCAGGAGGTCAAGGGTTCGAGCCGTGGAAACAGCCTCTTGTAGAAATGCAGGGTAAGTGTAACGACCCGATCGGTCGTTTTGAGTTCTAGCATGTCGTTCAGCGGTTTGAAGTCGTGAGCAGCTTTGTTTCAGGTATTATGACCCATGGGCATGGTCAGAATTGAATTCCAGGAAGTTTAGAATCGATTTGGAAAGGAAATTCTCATTTCAGAAACCTTAAGTTGGAGAAATCAACTAAGATTGAAATTTTGAGTAAACAATCTCCGAATCAGGATTTGAAGGTTCCAGTAGGTTGGTATGGTGATTTCGGACTTGGGTGTATGTCTTGATTGGGTTTTGGATAACCCAGGAGCGTTTCGGCGTATATTATAGAAGCTAGCATTTTAGAAGGATTTCATGAATTGGGCTTTGAAGTGCATATCAGTGAGATTGATGTTTGTTTGGGGTTCTGAGTCTGGGAATAGCTCCGTATGGTGATTCAGGAATTGGGAGCGTGATCGGAAGTGAATTTGGATGTCAATAGGTCATTTGGCTAAAGAAAGAAATTTGAAGGTTTTTGGAAAAATCCGACCGGAAGTGGAAGTTTTGATATAGAGGTCGGAATGCGATTTTGGAAGTTGGAGCAGGTCCGTAATGTTGAATATGACTTGTGCGCAAAATTTGAGGTCAATCGGACATGATTTGATAGGTTTTGGCACCGGATGTAGAAGTTCAAAATTCTAAGTTCTTAAAAAATTGGACTTGAGTGCGATTCGTGAATTTGGCATTGTTTGATGTGATTTGAGGGCTCGATCAAGTCCGTGTCATGTTTTGGGATAGGTTGGTATGATTGGACGGGGCCTCGGGTGGATTCCGGGTGGTTAACGGATAAAAAATTGAAGTTGGAAAAAGGACTGAAGTTGTTGTCATCTGGTGTGACCGCACCTGCGAGGATTTGGCTACAGGTGCGGCTAAGGGCACCGCAGGTGCAAGATTTTGGGTCTGGAGCTGAGGGACCGCAAGTGCGAGAGTTTGGTCGCACCTGCGGTATCGCAGGTGCGAAGAGGTATCGCAGGAGCGGGATTTTGCTGGGCTGAGTTAGAGCCACACCTGCAATGAATTTTCCGCAGGTGCGAAGCCGCAGGAGCGACTATTGGACCGCAGGTGCGAAAAAAATGCCTGGGCAGAATGTTTTAAAAATCGGATTTTAAGCCATTTCTCTCTCATTTTCATTTGGGCTAAGCGATTTTGGAGGGCTTTTCAGGGGAGATTCTACCAAGCATCAAGAGGTAAGTTGTTGTACTTGTTTCTAAGGTTAAATACAAGATTATTACTTAGATTTGGTAGTGAAAATTGAGGAAAATTGGGAAAAATAATGAAGAAACCTAGAATTTTGGAAAAATTGGATTTTAGCCACGAATTGAGCATGAATATTTGAGAAAATTATATAATTGAGTTAGTAAGGGTATGGGTAGAAAGCATCTTCAAGAATTTTGGATTTTTGGGCACGTGGGCCCGAGGGTATTTTGGTCATTTCACTCAGCGGGGTTGGAATAGTATATAATCTGAACTTGTTGTGAGTATTAGGATGAATTTTCATTGCCTTGTCATTTATGTGGTAGTTTCGGAGCGTCATGCGTCCGTTGGAGTCATCGGAAGGGGCTTGGAAGCCGGTGTTGGGATTTTGGAGCGAGGTAAGTCTCCTTTCTAACTTTGTGAAGGAGAATCGTCCCCCTAGGTGAATTAATTCACTACATGCTATTACCTTCGGGGGCTACGTACGCACGAGGTGACGGGAGTCCGTGCGTAGCTACTATTATGTCATGTCCGGGTAGCCTAGGAGCTACTAGCATGCTTTATGTGTGTACTTGTAACCCTGCATGTATCATTGAACTGCTAATATGACCGAAAACATAATTAAATGTTTAAAGAAAAGTTAGAGATCATATTGTTAATCTTCTAAAAAGAGAATTTGTTTCCGCCGGGAATATATGTGTACCTGGACTGGATTGTATCCTGGAATATCACTACATGTGACAAATGAGTTTCAAAAACAAAGATTTCAAACCTATATTTCATATGTCTTTAAATAAAGGTTTTACCACATTTCTGAGAAAAATGATTTCCTTGATAAAAATATGAATTTATTGTGTGGATATGTGTAAGGTTGGGTGCCTGAGTCGCATGAGTGATTCGCGAGTAGGAGGACCCGGTATTTGTGTATGTATTCATATGAGCACCTGAGTCGGGCATGCACTCTTGGTACGGGCTGGTCAATCCCCGGCAGTGCATAGTTATTCTTGATATGGTTTCTCGGCGAGCATGCACTCTTGGTACGGGCCGGTCGATCCCCGGCAGTGCATAGCTATTCTCCCTTATGATTTGGTAAGCATGCACTCTTGGTACGGGCCGGTCGATCCCCGGCAGTGCATAGCTATTCTCCCTTATGATTTGGTAAGCATGCACTCTTGGTACGGGCGGGTCAATCCCCGGCAGTGCATAGCTATTCCCTCTTATGAGTCCAGCCAATTATTTTACACACACGCGCGTATGTCTGCTCGGTACGGTTTTCGACTTATGATTTGATGATGGTTTTGAGGAAGAATAAAAAGGGAGTTGCTATTGTTTCTGTGTTTTATTTGGAAACTCTGTGGGTTCTTCTTATTTATTGTACTCTGTTACATGCCTACTGTTTTTCCTTATATCCTGTCTTACATCATTATTGTTGGACCTTAGTGAGTATCGAGTCGACTTCTCGTCACTACTTCTTAGAGATTAGGCGGGATACTCACTGGGTACGTACTTATGTATGTACACATGCTGCACTTTCTCTTCTTTTTTTCTGTACTTGACTGTACAGGTCCGGAGGTTGATACGTCTGATCATCAGTCCGGTGCTAGATACTGACTGGGGTTGGTTATACTTCTCGGTGAGCTGCTCTTCCTGGCGATCTCCTGGCAGCACCTTGGAGTTTCCTTTTGTATTTTCCTGTCTATTTCATTCAGACTAAGGGATTGTATATATTTATGTATTCTGGTGTATTCTGATAGTTTCCCGCAACACTCGTGACACTAATTCGTGGCACACACGTGCGTACATTTTTTTTTTTGGGATTTTGGGCTGCATTTTCATACATGTGCTTACCTTTTGGTTCACGTATCAGATGGCTTTAATTTTTATGTCAGGCTATTATCATGTTAATAAATGTTTAAAACTGGTAAAGGATGGAATAATCAATCACTTGGGAAGGGTAGCACTTAGTGTAATTTATGTTGGCTTGCCTAACCCCGTCGTTGGGCACCATCATGACCCGTGTGGGAAATTGGGTCGTGACAATGTGGTATCAGA
Organism: Nicotiana paniculata; assembly: GCA_005239505.1. Classification (NCBI taxonomy): domain Eukaryota; kingdom Viridiplantae; phylum Streptophyta; class Magnoliopsida; order Solanales; family Solanaceae; genus Nicotiana; species Nicotiana paniculata. Next base: position 716 of record MDKI01190234.1, on the reverse strand, counting down.
GCTTTTAGGTTCACGTAGTCTCACGAGTCATGGGCAAACCCAGTAGAGTCTTGCGGATCAGTACGGAGGCGTCTGTACTTATCTTTGAGGGGCTACAGGGCTGTTAGGAGTACTTCCCTTCTTGATTCTTCATCGTGCGAGTTGATTCCTTTGAGGCTTATGCCTATGTTCATTCCTACTCAATCTTACGCGTCGCGAAGCGCTTGCTATGGATCAGGAACTTGAGGAATGGGAATGGTGCTACGAATGTAATCCGATATGCTTCCATATGTAAATGGTCGTGGTTGTTGTTATGGCCCTGAAAAAGGGTAGTGCGTTATTTCAGCTCAGTAGTTGTGTTTCTGGGAGCCTGATGCGAGACTAAATTGCATAGTTTAACATGTGATATACCTTACATTTTATGCGCATTAATGTTAAAAATACACTTGTTATGTGCTTAATGGAGTTTATTTCATGTGTAGGTGAAGTGGAGATGGAAACGGAGCTAAAGGGATGCAAATACGTCGAAAGATACGCGAAAGGAGACACCCGGGCGATAACCGGGCGACAGAGCCAAACACCCTGACCCTACCTGGCGTTAGCCAGGCGTTAGGGCTGAAACGCCAGCCCTAGCCAGGCGTTAGCCTCCAAACGCCAGGGTCCCCAGTCCGGCCAAAAATCGAGTTTTGACGGGTTTAAGTGTTTCCCAATTGAAATAGAAGTCTCCTACACGGTTA
>ML345800.1:0-26992 GCA_005239505.1 Nicotiana paniculata | reverse complement strand
TAAAGCTCATAAAATGCGAGGTATATAATGCTTAAAATCATGAATTCTAGCCACTCATCACTTATGCACGATTTGGAGTTGGCCACCATTGTTCATGCTCTTAAGATCTGGAGGCATTATCTTTATGGGGTGTCCTGTGAGGTTTACACCGATCATCGTAGCTTGCAACATTTGTTCAAGAAGAGGGATCTCAATTTGAGGCAGCAGAGGTGGCTAGAATTACTGGATTATTATATCACCATTCTTTATCATTCAAGTAAGGATAATGTACTTGCAGATGCTTTGAGCAGAAAGGCTGGGAGTACGGGTATCTTGCCATTCATTTCAGCAGAGGAGAAGTCCTTAGCTTTGGACATTCAGTCCTTGGCTAAAAAACTTGTGAGATTGGATATTTCAGAGGCCGGTCGAGTCCTTGTATGCATCGTTGCCCAGTCTTCACTATTAGAGCATATCAGGGTTGGCAGTTTGATGATCCGCACTTGTTGGTTCTCAGAGAGATGGTACTACAGGGTTTCCTATATGTTCCTAATGTCGATGACTTGAGGGAGAGAATTCTAGAGGAGGCACACAGTTCTCAATACTCTATTCATAGGGGTGCTACGAAGATGTATCGATACTTGAGGCCGCATTATTGGTGGCAGCGGATGAAGAAGGATATAGTTGAGTATGTCGCGAGGTGTCTAAATTTCCAGCAGGTTAAGGATGAGCACCAAAGTCCAGGTGGCCTACTCCAGTAGATGACTATACCTGAATGGAAGTGGGAGCATATTACTATGAACTTCGTAGTTGGGTTGCCGCGGATCTTGCAGGAATTTGATGCAGTGTGGGTCATCGTCTACAGATGACCAAGTTGGCACACTTCATTCCAGTTGTGACCACGTATACTTCAGAGAGATTGGCCCAAATTTATATTCAGGAGATATTTCGGTTGCATGGTATGCCTGTTTCCATCATATCAAATAGAGTCCCTCGATTTACTATGCATTTCTGGAGGGCAGTACAGAGTGAGTTGGGGACTCGGGTAGATCTTAGCACAACACTTCAACCACAGACCGACGGGCAGTCAGAGCGAGCAGTTCAGATCCCGGAGGACATGCTTAGAGCATGTGTGATTGACTTTGGAGGGCAGTGGGATTAATTATTGCCTTTGGCTGAGTTTGCTTACAACAACAATTATCTGTCCAGCATGAGATGGCTCTATTTGAGGCTTTATATGGTCGGCGATGTCGTTCTCCTATCAGATGGATGCCTTGGAAAAGGTAAAAATCATTCAGGAGCGACTTCGCGCAACACAATCCAAACAGAAGAGTTACGCGGATCCGAAGGCTCGTGATTTATCATTTATGGTGGGCAGAAGGTTCTCTTGAAATTCTTGCCGATGAAGGGGATCATGAGGTTCAGGAAGAAGGGAAAGTTGAGCCCAAGGTTTATAGGCCTATTTGAGGTGTTGATACGAGTTGGAGAAGTTTATTATGAGCTTGCATTACCTTCCAGTCTATCGGGAGTTCATCCGATTTTCCACGTGTCTATGCTCTGGAGGTATCATGCCAATAGGTCACATGTGTTAGACTTTAGTACGATTTAGTTAGATGAGAGCCTGGGTTATGAGGAGGATCTAGTTGCCATTGTTGATAGGCAGGTTCGCCAGTTGAGGTCTAAGAGGATTTACACGGTAAAGGTTCAGTAGAGGGGCCAACCAGTCAAGGAGGAAATTTGGGAGCCCGAGGAGGACATGCGGAGAAGATATCAACACTTATTCAACACCCCAAGTGTGATTCTAAACCCGCTCGAGGACAAACGTTTGTTTAAGAGATGGAGAATGTAACGACCCGACCGGTCGTTTTGCTTATAGAACCTTGTTCCCCTAAATAAGACTCCTCGCATGTGCTTTTACTATTTTATGACTTATGGGGATGGTTAGTTCGGAATTTAGAAGGGTTTGGGTTGAAACCGGAACACTTGTTTCCTTTAAGATGGCCAAAAAGGCTGCGTTTGGCTTCGGTCAATATTTTGAGTAAACGACCTTAGAATTGGGATTTTACGGTTCCAGTAAGTTCGTATGATGATTTTGTACTTGGGCGTATGTTCAGATCGGGTTTCGGATGATCCAGGAGCGTTTCGACACCTAATAGTGAAAGTTGGCTCTTTGAAGGTTTTAAAGTTCTTTAAATTTGGTTTGGAGTAGGTTTTGGTGTTATCGAGGACCAATTGGGATTTCGAACCAGGAATAATTCCGTATGGTGATTTAAGACTTTCTCGCAAAATTTGGTGTCATTTCGAGTAGTCTAAGTATGATTCGGCATGTTCGGAGTAATTTGGAAACTTGAAGGTTATAACTTGATTCAATTTGGTTTTGGGGTGTGATTCTTTGTTTTGTTGTTGTTTTATGCGTTCCAAGAGTTTTAGAAGGTCCGTATTATGTTGATAGACTTGTTAGTGTAGTTTCACGGGGTCCCGAGGGGCTTGAGTGTGTTTCGGACCACCTGGAGCCAAGTTGAAGAAACCAGATTTTCTAGTTCTGGTTTCCTTCTTCACGAACACGAAAGGAACATCACGTTCGCGAAGAAGGATTTGGGCAGTGGGGCAATCTGTACTTCACGTTTGCAATTTGGGGGTCGCTTTCGCGGAGTCTTGAGGTCCCAAGACTATGCATTCGCGGAGTCTTGAGGTCCCAGGACTATGCATTCGCGAAAGCCCTCGCGCATTCGCGTAGAAAGAAGGGGTTTGGGGATGGCAGTGTCCATTACCCTTCGAGTTCGCGAAGTAGACCTCACGTTTGCGTAGGGTAGGCCAAGAAAGCCTCTACATTCTCTAGGCCCCTGTCGCGTTCGTGTAGGGCATTTCTGGGCTGAAGTAGTTTTGCCTTCGCGAATGCGAGACTAAGAAACAATAATATGTGCCATTTTTGGGTTCATTTATTGCACCCTTAGGCGATTTTGGAGCTTCAAAGGGGGATTTCAACCTAGCTATTGATGGTAAGTAATTTATACCTAGTGTGAGTTTAATAGATAGATTATGGGTAGATTTTAACATGTAAAATTTATGGAAATCATGTTTAGATGAAAAACCTAGGTTTTTGATAAAAATGGATTTAACCACGGAAATAGTTATGGAATTTTTTTAAAATCATATATTTGAGTTCATGAGGTGATGGGTAACAACTCTCTTAAAAAATTTCTAGAATCCGGGCATGTAGGCCCGGGGGTGAATTATTGGAATCCTTTAATTAGGGTTGGGAAATCACTTTAATAGTTAGGATATGAAATTTTGAACATGTATTGACTATTTTATATAACATTTGACTAGTTTCGAGTCGTTTGGCACCAAGTTGAGTCTTTAAGCACAATTATGAACCCGAAAGTAAGCCTTGAGACGAGGTAAATCGGTTTTCTAACCTTGTAAGAGGGAATTAACCCCATAGGTGGACTGAATTAATATGTGCTTCTATTTGTGAGGGCTACGTATGCACGAGGTACGAAGAGTCTGTACGTAGCTACTAATTATGCTTATTACGAGTAGTTTAGGACCCAAATCATGTTATACTTGCGATGTTTTCACCCTACTTGGTATTTAAGTTCCTAAATCATATTGGGTCTTGATAAAGGAATTGTAAAAGTTCAGATTTCATTTACTTGAGTTTTGGACGGGATATGAATGAGAATTGGTGTTTTCTTTGAATATTAGTCTCTTAATAATCAATGAATCGGTTGTTCATAAAGCAATTTCTCTTATTGTGGACCGGGCCGAACGCCTCGGTAATAGAATATATGCATCTATGGTTCGTGCCATTAGACCCCCGACAGTGCACAATTTGTATATTTGTATGTTGGATCGTGCCATACGACCTCGACATAATTCGTGCGTAAAAATTCTTGGAACCCAATTATAATTGATATTGTTTCATTGGCTTGAGATATTAATTTGTTAAATGATAGAAATTAATTTGGGATTCACTATTAGTGAAAGAATTGTTTATTTATTTCTTGTCATTGAGTTTTCAGTTGTATTTCTATAAGCCATGCTTAAGTATAATTTTGGTATTTTATTGTTAGCCCATAGTAAGTGCCGAAGTCGACCCCTCGTCACTACTTCTTCGAGGTTACACTAGATACTTACTGGGTACATGTTGTTTATGTACTCACACTATACTTTTGCACTATTCGTGCAGGATCTGAGGCGGGTGCATCTGGCTATCAGTACAACGTGCATCCTTGACTTCTTTGAGACTTAGCGGTGAGCTGCCTTCCGAGCCCGTTCTACAGCACCCAAAATCTTCCTTTTATTTCTACTTTATGTCTATTTCACTTCAGACATTATTGTAGTATTTTTTGTATATTCTACTAGTAGCTCATATACTTGTGACACCAGGTCTTGAAAATTATGCTAGTAGACATATGATGATTTTTGGGTTATTTTACTTATCTTATTTCCTTTAAAATTAGTTCTCTATTATCTTGTTAAATTTTTACTTCCTATTTATTCAATAATTAAAAACCAACTATTTTTAAAATGTTAAATTGGAAACAATCATAAGGTTAGTTCATTGTTGGCTTGCCTAGCGGCAATAGTTGGCGCCATCACGACCCATATGAGAAATTGGGTCATGACATCAAGTAAACAAAGAAATAATAAAATAAATATGACTCAAAGGAATACTCCATGAACAAAAGCAGAGCTCACCAATAGTACTCGAAGAGAGGGAAGTCCTAACCTGTAGCATGCTCCCTGATAACTAGGGATTTTAGCCTATTATGTGCTCTCTTTTGCTTAGGTTTTGGGTCAAAAATACGTAAAGATATTCCCGAAAACTAACTTAATTTGCTTGCTTGCAGGTTTTGGTAAAAATGAGGAAAAGAAGTCATAATCAACTCATGAAGGAGTCAAACTTGCACAAATCCAAGGCTGAGACTGGAGCGCTGAGAGGCCGTGTAAGGACCACCACTGAGGTGGCCACTGTTACGCGATCCGCGAAAGTAGATTCAGAGAAGCTTCTTTGAGTACTAAGATCACCGCTGACCGCGTTGGAAAAAAGCACGGCCGCAAAATCTTTGGCGCGCCCGCGATGGGATTTTCGTTGAGAGCGTGGTCTGAGATTCAGAGACCCTGCAAGATAGGCTTAACTGAAGAATGCGGCCCGCATCCAAATTACGCGACCACAAATTGATCTTACATGGACACGATTGGAATTCAGCTAAGAGCTCTTGACGAGGTTCAGAGACTTTGCAACTTGAGCTTAAATGAAGGACACGGTCCGCATCCAAATTATGAGGCCACGTAGGAAGATTACACGAACGCGATTGTTATTATGCTGTCCGCGAAACAAGGCCTAGCCCAGGGTCAAATATGAAGAAACGCGGACCGCGTTCATTATTACGCGGCCGCGAAAGCTCAAGCGCGTACACGGTCAGAATTACGCGTCTGTGAATCCTCTGCAGGGCAGTTTTGTTCGAAAATTTTTGCTGTGTATAAATTGACTTTTTTGACATTTTTAGGTTAAGTTTTTGTTAAGTAGAGTACGTGAAACGGTTGGTGTTCCCATTTTGGGCAATTTTAGAGTAAATTTACCTTCAAACTTTAGATTTTCATCTTGTACTTTAATATTATGGCATAGATTTCATCTTTATCTTTGATTTCTGCTAATATTATGAGTAGCTAGACCCCATAGCTAGGGTTGTGACCAAACCTTAGTGTGGGTATTTAATGGGTCTTGAATTTTAGGGCTTAATTGTTTATGGGTTAGTGATATTTAGCCTAATTCATGCTTTAATTGTAGAATTAGTGGTTGCAAACACTGATTCATGCCTTTTTGACTTAGGCTCTTCTTGAGAAAGAGGGACTAAGTCTAGGAAAATTAGGCTAATAAGGAATTGGGGTGAATTTAAGAGATTGATAGCCTCAATTAAAGGGTTAAACCTAGAGATAGTAATACCCGAATTGATCCAATTTCACTTGCATTGCATTAGAACCCATTTGGGCTTGAGAAAGCCAAATCGGGAAAAGTCACTCGAACTACCGACAGGTATAGAGTGAGCACTTTTGTGTGATGGTTATATCACGACCCAAATCATAACAAGCTTGTCCAAAATTCTTGATACCCATTTAATACTCACCTAGGTGGAAGTCACTTCCCTAGTGCCTTTTAATCCCTGAAAACTTTCACAAAAATATTTTACTTAGATTAACTTAGAATTCAATAGTATAAAATTAGAATAGAATCAATCACAACAAAGTTTAGAAGTGCAATTAGAAATAACACACATATCTAGATTAGTTAGAACCCGATTCAAAACCAAATTAACTCCCTGTGGAAATCGATCCCGACATCATCGGGTAAAACTGCATCGACCACTTCTCGCTACTATATAATGGTGTAGGGTTGGAACCGATCACTCCCTGCAAAACTGGTTCCTACGTTGTACCGCAGACCAACATAAATTCTCAAAAGAGAACGTCAGTACCATCCATTGTGCTCAGTAAGTCTCAACGACAGGGGTTGAAACTTCTATAAAATATACATACGAGCAATGATTCTAAATGCATGAAAAACATAAAGCTTCTAAGAACAATTCTAGAATAATTGCATAATAGCAGTTTATGAATATTCTAAAAGAAATTTATTTCTTGTTCTTTCTTATAAAAAATACTTCACTTTATACTTTGGGAGTTCCAGTCCACGAAGTGCCACTCGCTTCATTGTTCTCAGCGCTCATGTATCATACCTTAGCCTGACTAAGTAAAATATCAACAACGAGACCCTCGGCTCGTGTTCTCCCTGCTTTGGCATAAGTAGTTTCAGGAAGTCAATGCCTTGGTCAGGAACCTCGGCCTGGACGATGACCCCTTCTCAGAATAGAGGTTACTCCCAAAAATCTTTTCTTTCTAAAACTTCTTCTTGTGACTTTTTAAGTCTAAATCTTTTCTAAAACATCCTATACATACTCATACTAGTATCCTTAAATATAAAGCATGGCATAAGAATGAAATAAACATTCAAAAGTATTTCTAATGATTCTTGCTTCTTCACGAATTTTCAACATGAATTGGCATATAAGAATAACATAAAATTCTGAAAATTTATGCACATATATCATATAAACTTTAGCTAGAACAATTCTAAGTTAATAAGTACTCACTCGCTCCAACTAAGTACATATTAACTTTTTAAACAAATTCATCAAACACCTTGTATGCGTGCTTTTGTGAGTTAAACCACTTTGGTAAAGGGTTATATCAACTCACATCCAAATTTCTAGAGCCAATACGTAGGCCCCATTCCAATTTATACCCGTGAAACAATTAATTCTACAACAACCAGTACATTTTAATCAATTTTAAAGTTTCACACCTAAACATGGAATTTACTGTTGATACAGAGAAAGAAGGGAATTAACTATCCAATTCTTATACTGTAGGATAATTGAGAAAAAGAAATTTTATATACCTGAGTTCAAGAATTAGTGATTTGTAAAGGAACCTAGAACTTCCTGTTGCCTGCGTGAGTAAGCCGCCTCTGTTTTGTGGTTCTCTGTTTCGTGAGAATGAACAGAATGCCTTTCTGTTTTCATATAAGGATTTTTAATCCTTTTGCCTTCCAACAACCCTTCATGGGCTTTTAGGCTAGTCCCCCCTATTTTTGTTTTGTTTTGTTTTCACTTAACTAATAATTAATTATTCCTACTTTTAAATTAGTAATATTAATATTCCCCTAATTCTATATATAATTATTTAAGTATAATTGTTTTTTTCACTCTAGGCAAGATTAAAAAAATTAATTCTATATTAAGTGTGTCTTGAAACTTTTATAGATTTGAGGAGTGTTACAATCTTCCCTTCTTAAAAATATTCGTCCTCGAATGTTTCTAGGACCTTATTCTTAAGCTAACAATCATTCCTTAAGTCCTTGAACTTCTTAAGTTTTCTTAGCGCTACTCACTTTCCCAAGGGACTCAAAATTTTGGCTAATTCCCTAAATTTAAAAAACTTTCGGCGGAGTCTCCCTTGTAAGTTGGACTATCCAAAAAAAAATCCCTGCCACCAATACTACAACTACACCAACAACAACCAAGTATACTATAACATGCCATTCATAGGTACCATACATAGCTCATAAACTAATTACTTACACTCCGCAAGGAGGTACCACAATATTAACCCAAAATCTAAAACACAATACTTCAACAAAAGTAAATCACTTTAATGAATTAAATATACTCCAGCATGGTACTAAATTATCTATAACTAAATATACTCTGACAGAAACTAAATTTCTTCAACAACTACGTATAATCTAGTAAGTACATAGCACTTTCTAACTTGTATTTAATAAATAAAATATAAATTTCATGCCAAACCTAGGTTCACATACCTTGTTCCTCAAGTAAATAAGAATACTTCTTCCTCATATCTTCCTCAACCTCCCACGTAGCCTCTTTTGAATCATGATTACTCCATAAAACTTTTACCGATGCTATATCTTTTGTTCTCAACTTTCTTACTTGCTAATCAAGAATTTCTATAGGTACCTCTTCATAAGTTAAGCCTTCTTTAATTTCTCTGGTGTCAGTAGGCATTATACGTGACTCATCATGAATGTACTGTCTAAGCATGGACACATTAAAGATAGGATGAACAAAGGACAATTTAATGGGCAACGCTAGCTCATAAGCCACTTTTTCCTTCTTTTCTATAATCTCATAAGGCGCGATAAACCTAGGACTAAGTTTCCTTTTCTTACCGAACCTCATAACTCCTTTCATTGGTGAAAATTTCAAAAACACCTAATCACCAACCATGAACTCTAAGTCATGATGCCTCTTGTTAGAATAAGATATTTTGACGACTCTGAGCCGCTTTCAGCTTCTCTAATTAGCTGGACTTTCTCTAAGGCCTCACAAGCAAACTCTGGACCAATCAATGTCACCTCTGCTGGTTCAAACCAACCAACTGGAGATCTACATCTTCGCCCGTAAACACTTCATAAGGAGCCATACCAATGTTGGCCTGATAGCTGTTATTGTAAGAAAATTCTACAAGTGGCAAGTGATCATCCCAATTACCTCCAAAATCTATAACACATGAATGCAACATATCTTCGATTGTCTGAATTTTCCTTTCTGCCTGACCATCGGTCTGTGGATGGAAAGCGGTTCTCAAATTGACCTCGGTACCTAATATTTTCTGAAATGCCTGCCAAAATTCATTGTGAACCTAGGGCCTCTGTCATATATGATTGAAACTGGAGTACCATGCAATCCGACTATTTCTTTTGTGTACAACTGCGCATACTGCTCTGTGGAATTTGCCGTCTTTACTGGTAGGAAATGCGCGGACTTTGTCAGTCGATCTACAATAACCCAAATTGAATCATGCTTATGGTATGTGTGAGGCAGACCTACGGCGAAATCCATATTAATCATCTCCCATTTACACTGTGGTATCCCTATATATAGAGCTAGGCCACCAGGCCTCTGATGCTCGGCTTTGACTTGCTGGAAATTCAAACATATGGCCACATGATCTTCCACTTGCTTCTTCATGCCTTTTCACCAATATAATTCTTTCAAGTCCAGATACATTTTGGTAGAACCTGGGTGGATAGAGTACTTTGAGCTATGAGATTCTTCCATTATGGCCTTCCTAAGACCATCTACATCAGGCACACATAACCGATCATTCAACTTCAAAACTCCATCACTTCCTAGAGTGAAACAATGATTTCTTTGTTTCTGACTCCTTCTTTTAACTTCACTAAGTACATATTTTCATCTTGTTTAGCCTTAACATGCGCAACAAGAGAGGTTAGCTAAGGCAAAAGTAGTTATACCTTATTCTTCGGTCTCATCCAATCTAATTCCATCATTTGCCAGTTTTTGGGTTTCTCGACCCAAAGTTCGCCTTTCTACTGTAAGATGGGCCAGGACACCCATTTACTTCCTACTAAGTGCATATGCTACCAAATTAGCTTTTCCCAGGTGATAAAGTATATTAATATCATGATCCTTCAATAGCTCGAGCCACCTTTTCTGTCTCAAATTTAATTCTTTCTGCTTGAAAATGTACTGGAGGCTTTGGTGATCTGTAAACACTTTAGAATGCTCTCCATAAAGGTAGTGTCTCCATGTCTTTAATGCAAACACCACTGCTGCAGAGTTCTAAGTCGTGTGTGGGGTAATTCTTCTCATGATTATTTAATTAACTGCATGGAAGCATAAGCAATAACTTTTCTATCTTGCATAAGAACAAAACCAAGACAAATTCTGGAGGCATCACAATACACTGTGAACCCACCCGAACCCGTCGGCAAGGTTAACACAGGTGCGGTGGTCAACCTCTTCTTTAACTCTTGAAAACTCCATTCATAAGCATCTGACCATTGGAACTTAACTGCTTTCTAAGTCAACTTAGTTAATGGAGCTGCAAGTGAGGAAAATCTCTTTACAAACTTCTATAGTAGCCAACTAATCCCAAGAAACTCCTAATTTTGGTTGGCGTTGTCGGCCTTGGCCAGTTTTTGACTGCCTCTGTCTTCTGAGGGTCTACTTTTATTCCTTCACTAGATACCACGTGGCCTAAGAATGCCACTGACTGCAACCATAACTCAGATTTGAAAACTTGGCATAAAGCTCATTCTTCTTCAAGGTCTGGAAGGCTATACTGAGGTGTTCTGCATGCTCATCCTTTCTCTTACAGTATACTAAAATATCGTCTATAAACACAATAATAAAGGTATCAAGGAATGGCCTGGAAACTCTATTCATGAGGTCCATGAATGCAGCTGGAGCATTTGTCAACACAAAGGACATTGCTAGAAATTCATAGTGCCTATAACGAGTTCTAAAGGCTGTTTTAGATATATCCTCTTCTCTGATTCTCAACTGATGGTACCCCGACTTCAAGTCTATCTTTTACAAGTACTTTGCACCCTAAAGTTGATCAAATAAATCATCAATTCCTGGCAATGGGTACTTTTCTTAATGGTAACTTTATTCAACTGCCAATAACCGACGCACATTTTGACAGACCCATCTTTCTTCTTGACAAACAGGACTGGGTCACCCCACGGTGAAACACTAGGCCTGATGAAGCCCTTGTTAAGAAGGTATTACAACCGTTCTCTCAACTCATTAAGTTCTGTTGGATCCATCCTATAAGGAGGTATAGATATGGGTTGAGTTCCTGGCATGAGATCGATGCCAAAGTCTATGATTCTTTCAGGAGGAAGTCCAGAAAGGTCATCTAGGAACACTTATGGAAATTCTCTAACACTGGCACAAACTAAAGAGTTGGTGGTTCTGATTCTGTATTAATGATGTGAGCCGAATAGGCGAGACACCCGTTACCGGTCATTTGTTGTGCCTTAAGATAAGAAATAAACTTACCTACCAGCGATGCTGAACTACTCTTCCACTCTAATAATTCTTCATTTGGAAATTGGAACTTGACTATCTTGGCGCGACAATCTAACATGGGATAGTAGGAAGACAACCAATCAATACCTATGATCACATCGAAATCCACCATTTATAACTCTGTGAGATCGGCCTCGGTGCTGCGACCTTGGACTAAAAATATACAACCTCTATAGACTCTTGTGGCTTTCACTGGCTTGCCAACTGGAGTAGATACTATGAATGGCTCACTAAGCTATTTAGGTTCTAGCCTAAGGTTAATTGCAAAGTATGGAGTCATGTACGGAAACATTGAACTTGGATCAAGTATGGCATAAGCATTATGTGAGTAGACTAGAAGTATACCTGTAATAACTTCTGTAGATGTCTCTACACTCTGACGAGCAAGTGTAGCAAACAAACGGGGTTATCCCCCTCCCTGAGTAACTATATCTGCATCTCTGCCTTCCCCATGCCCAGTCTGATTATGAGAACCACGAGCCTGAGGTAGTGAAACTGTAGTAGCTGAGGAACTAGAAGGATGAGTTGATCCCCCACTGAAATTACGTCGTAACTTTGGGCACTGGACTTTATATGACCAATGTGTCCGCAATGATAACAACCATGAAACTTGAGCTTGCACTGACTTAAATGTTTCTGTTTACATGTAGCACAAAGACCTTGTTGTTGTGAATGTTGCTCAACATTACTCTGGCTATGTGATGATGATGTCCTAAAATTCTGATTCTGGCGAGACTGGTTTCTATAACTCTGAGTACGTCTGAAGGAAGACCAACCACCTGATCGATGACTGGACTAAGCTGGTGCTAATGACTCCTTATTGGAGGAACCCCTTTCACCTCTACTGGATGTATCATTAAACCTGCCCGTTGTTTGGGATTTCTTATTATGGTCGTTTTCTTCTCTCCTTTATTGTCTATCTTTTTCTACGTTCTTGGTGAATCTCACAACAGAGAGAAAGTTGTCATTCCTACCACTGCAGTTGATGTAGTATCCTTAATGTGGTAAGCCAAACCGCCAACAAACCTGCGAATCTTTGCTTTTTATGTCTTAACCATGTGAGGAGCATGCTTAGCTAAACTTATGCATTCCATGCAGTACTCTTGCACACTTTTATTCCCTTGCTTGAGTTGTTCGAACTCTATAGCCTTAGCTTCCCTATCCCCTTCTTGTATAAAATTATCCATGAAGACCTCTTGAAATTCTTCCCAAGTAGGCGGACCATCATCTTCATCTCTTTCCTTTTCCCACATCTCAAACCAAGCGCCGGCCACATCTCTAAGCTGGTAAGAAGCCAGCTCCACAACTTCATCATCAAATGCTTTCATCGCTCAGAGGGCTTTCTTGACACCCTCCAGCCACAACATTGGATCTTTATTAACTATAGTACCACGGAACAATGAAGGACTCAAATTTAAAAATTCATTCACTCTTGAGGACTCAGAATTATTTTGTCTATTTGATTGAGGTGAAATCTCGTCTCTTCTCTCATTCTTATTAGACATGAAGGCTTTAAACATCTCCATAACACTGTTGACAACATTAAACATCTGACACCTCTGGAGATATATCTATCTAAGTCAAAATTGTTGTCCCTGGTGGAACTAGATCCTGAGGTACTTGCTCATTATGATCCACCCCCTCTTCATGTTCAACCTGGGTACTTAATCACCCTTTGTGGATTTACCCTTCCTTTTCTGAGTTGAACCTTCTTAGTTCTACCCTGAGCCACAATAGTAGCAATAGTTTCTTGAGCAGCATCCTGAGTGTCGGTGTCAAAGTTGTGAGTACAAGTCATTTCTGCGAGTCTTGGAGAAACGAATACATTAGATAATTTCTTAGAGCTAGGCTCCTACTTATAAGTGTGGCGCGCTTCATACGCAGAAATGAGACTCTACCGACACGGCTTCATAGACCCCTAGGACTCCATAAACTTGGCTCTGATACAAAGTTTGTCACGACCCATTTTCTGAACAAGCCGTCACCGGCACCTGATCACTAAACTTGGCCGAGCGAACCATTTGCTCTAATCAAATCTATTATAACTTCAAACTTTATATGGAACAAGGCAATACTTTAACCAAATAATTTAAATTAATTTAAATATCTAAAATAAACCAACTCCAAAACTTTATCGTAGTAATCACTGAAATACTGCTAAGTTATTATAAAAAATATTTGAATCTTAACCCACTGACCGTGTCTATGAAGCCTCTATTGATAAACTGACGGACTGCTCAGGACATGAGATTGCCTGGCTAGTTCTCCAAGTAAACAACTAAATAACTAAATAAATAAGACTCAAAGGAATACTCCATGAACAAATGCGGAGCTCACCAACAATACTGGAAGAGAGAGAAGTCCTAACGTGTAGCCTGCTCGCCGGCAAAACCGGTTGCTACATTGTATTGCAGACCAACATAGGTTCCCAAAAGAGAACTTCAGTACCATCCATTGTACCCAATGAGTCTCAATGACGGGGGACGAGAATTTAATAAAATATACATTACGAGTAAAGATTCTAAGTGCAGGAAAACATAAAGCTTCTAAGATTAATTCTAGAATAATTGCATAATAGCAGTTTATGAATATTCTAAAAGAAATTATTTTATTTTTATTTCTTATAAAAAATACTTCACTATATAGTTCGGGAGTTCCAACTATCTTGACTTATTTCTGTCTTATTCACCATGTGATCGACACAACTCTGGTCCCAATCTGATCGAATAGGCCCAATCCACGAGGTGCCACTCGTTTCATGGTTCTCAACGCTAATTTATCATACCTTAGTCTGGCTATGTAAATTCTCATCAACGAGACCCTCGGTTCGTGTGCACCCTACTTTGGCACAAGTAGTTTTAAAAAGTCAACGCCTTGGTCAGGACCCTCGACCTGGATGATGACCCCATCTCAGAATAGAGGATACTACCAAAAATCTCATTTTTTCTTCTAAAACTTGTTCTTTTGACTTTTCAAATCTAAATCTTTTCTGAAACATCCTATACATAATCATATTGGTATCCTTAAATGTAAAGCATGGCATAATAATGAAATAAACATTCAAAAGTATTTCTAAAGATTCTTGCTTCTTCATGAATTTTCAACATGAAAATGGCATATAGGAATAACATAAAATTCTGAAAACTTATGCACATATATCATAATAAATCATATAACTTTAGCTAGAATAATTCTAAGTTAATAAGTATTCACTCACTCCAATTAAATACATATTAGCTCTTTTAAGCATATCATCAAATACCTTATATACGTGCTTTTGTGAGTTAAACCACTTTATTAAAGGGTTATATCAACTTACCTCCAAACTCCTCGAGCCAATACGTAGTCCCCAGTCAAATTTATACCCGTCAAACAATCGATTCTAATAAAACCATACATTTTAATCAATTTTAAAGTTTCACACCTAAACAAGAAATTTACTGTTGATACAGAGAAAGAAGGGAATTAAATATCCAATTCTTATACTGTAGGATAATTGAGAAAAAGAAATTTTATATACCTGAGTTCAAGAATTAGTGATTTGTAAAGGAACCTAGAACATCCCGTTGCGTGCGTGAGTAAGTTGCCTCTGTTTTGTGAGAATGAACGGAATGCCTTTCTGTTTTCATATAAGGATTTTTAATCCTTTTTCCCTGTCGACAGACCTTCATGGGCTTTTAGGCTTGTCCCCCCTATTTTTGTTTTATTGCTTTTTTTTTTGTTTTGTTTTCACTTAACTAATAATTAATAATACCCACTTTTTATAATTAAAAATATTAAAATTATTAATATTCCCCTAATTGTATATCCAATTATTTAAGTATAATTGTTTTTTGCACTCTAGGCAAGATTAAAAAAATTAATTCTATATTTAGCGTGTCTTGAAACTTTTATAGATTTGAGGATTGTTACAAGGTTGATGGTAGTGATGGTGTATTTTATAACAGAGTTGTTGGTGAAAGTAGTAGATCGGTGGGGAATAATGTTCAACATCCTAGATACCATGAAATGGTTGCGGATGCTTTTGGGATGCACTTCGAGTTTGAACCCCATGAAAGTGTTGAACAAGCTCCTAACGAAGAGGCAAAACATTTTTATGAACAGTTAGAAGCTGCTAGTCGTCTACTAAGTGAAAGGAGTATGCACTCTCAGTTTTCTGTAGCGGTTAGATTATTAAGTATCAAATTAGATATCAATATTTCTCAAGCGGGAATGGATTCTTTCATTGGCCTTATAGAGAACTAGTTGACCCAACTTTCAACATACCTGAAGATTTCTGTAAGGCTAAAAGATTGGTTTCTAAGTTAGGACTCTCGTTTATGAGAATCGATTGATGTGAAGATGGTTGCATGTTGTATTATAAGGGTGATACATATTTAGAAATTTTTAAATTTTGTGAAAAACCTTGTTTTAAGCGGGTTTCCAGCGGGAAGAAGATTGTTATGAAGTCAATGCATTACTTACCTCTTATTCCTAGATTAAAGATGTTGTACGCATCGATGAGTTCCACTCATCATACGAGATGGCACTTGAAAATAGAAGGTTGCCTGGTGTTATGTATCATCCTTCAGATGGAGAAGCTTGGAAGCATTTTGATAAGACATATCGGGATTATGCTAATGAACCGAGGAATGTTTGGTTGGGTTTGTGTGCTGATGGTTTCATGCCATTTTTTGTTTCTGCAATACCATATTCATGCTGGCCAATCTTTATTACGCCGACCGCCTGAAATATGTATGACTAGTCCATATATTTTCTTAAATTGTATTATTCCCGATCCCCGCAATCCAAAGAGTTAGATTTATATTTGCAACCTCTGGTTGATGAGCTAAAACAGTTGTGGTGTGATGGAGTTGAGAAATATGACATATCAACTAAGCAAAATTTTAACTTGTGTGCTAACTTAATGTGGACCACTAATGATTTTCCTTCGTATGGAATGTTGTCTGGGTGGATAACAGCTGGAAAGTTAGCATGTCCTTACTGTATGGAAAATGGTAAAGTGTTCACTTTAAGACATGGCTGAAAGCAGTCATGGATTGATTTTCATCGCCAGTTCTTGCCAGTTGATCATGAGTTCAGAAGGATGAAGAACACATTCAAAAAGAATACAGTTGAATGTGATTTACCACCTCTAATTTTTTCCGGTGAGGAAATTTGGGAGAGGGTTCAGAACTTTACTAAAGTTACCGAGGCCCCACCTTCTAGATTTCCTGGATATGGTGTTACTCATAACTGGACAAAACAGAGCATCTTTTTGGAGTTTCCATATTGGCAGGATAATCTTCTCTGACACAATCTTGATGTCATGCATATTGAGAAGAACTATTTTCACAATTTATTCAACATAGTGATGGATGACAAGAATAAGACAAAAGATAATCCGAAGGATAGAATGGACTTACAAGAATATTGCAGGCGACTTGAATTACATTTGCAGTCTGCGAACAATGGTAAGGTGTTCAAGCCCAAGTCCATCTACACATTCACCTTGGAACAAAGACTACAGATTTGTGAGTGGGTTGCAAACCTAAAGATGCCCGAGGGCTATTCTTCGAACCTGGGAAAACGTGTCAATATGGTTGAAGAAAAGCTGACTAATATGAAAAGTCATGACTATCATATCTTCATGGAAACCTTAATCCCTATTGCATTTTTTGGTTTGCTTGAAGATATCTGGAAACCCATCACAGAGATAAGTTTATGCATCAAAGACTTATGTTCTACCACATTAAGGGAAGAAAACCTATTTGAAATGAATCAGAACATTCCTGTAATCAGTAATAAGTTGGAAAATATTTTTCCATGTGGTTTCTTTGATGTGATGGAACACCTTCTAATTCACCTTGTACACGAGGCACGACTTGGAGGGTCGGTTCAATGCATGTAGATGTATCCATTCGAGACATAATGATAAAACCTTGATTTATTCTTGTAATTTTCTTTAGTGTTATTGTCTAATATGATAATGTGCAGGACTATCAGCAAGTGTAAAAGATTTGTTAAATAGAGGAATAAGATTGAAGGATCCATATGTGAAGCCTATCTTGCAAAGAAAACTGCCCATTTTTGTTCTTCTTACTTCGACAGTCATGTGCCATGTCCTAGAAATAGGCCAAATCAGCAAATGTCGCGATTGAGATTGATCTGTTATATCCACCAATGTCCATATTCAATCAACCAGGCATAGGTTCTAAATATCGAACAAAAAGGGGCCTAAGTAGTATGAAGTACAAATCAGCTTCAAATCATGTGTTGCTAGATTGTCCGGAAGTTTAACCCTTTCTTAAGTAAGTGTTGGCATAAGATTAACTTACATGGACTACTATTTAATTTGGTTTATGCAACTAACAAAAATTTTCAATGTGTCGCTCAGTGACTTTGTAAGTCAATTTGGCCATGATACTGTATATTTTACATTTAAGGCATGGTCTAAAGAGCGTGTAAGTGCACCGTACATACTTTCTCAAGTGTGAATATATATACTTGGTCACTTGTGGATTTACTTTCTCACTTGCCATTTATTTAACACTACATATAATCACAACAATGGTGTTGATCAATTTTTGAAAGATATATCTTGGGGACCTGCACCTACGGTTACAACTATGTCTAAGTATTTTGTGAATGGTTACAAATTTCACACCGAGGAATGCTCCAAGTATAAAAATAAAATAACAGTGGGGTGTGTGTCAAAGGTGGTGAAGGCGACTAGGATGTGAAAAATGATTATTATGGTGTGATCAAAGAGGAGATTCTAGAATTATCATATTCAGGTTGGCCAAATAAGAAGATCATACTTTTTTGATGCAAGTGGTTTGACCCAACACCTAGAAGAGGTACAAATGTACGCTCATAGTACAACATAATTGAGGTTAATAAAAAGAGAGACTATGATCGCTATGATCCTTTTATAATTGCAGAAAAAGTTAGGCAAGTGTATTATGCTCCATATCCATTGTGGAGGGATAAGGCTGATTGGTTGGTTGTAATCAAAACTAAGCATTTTGGCAGGGTAGAAGTTGAGAATGTTCTAGATGTTGATTACCAAAATGATACCTCAAGTGTTAACCAAACGGTGGATGATCAGTTAGAAAATGACTTGGAGCATCCTCAACACATATTAGAAGAAGTTGATATGGAGTAAATAACAATCATATAAAATGAGGACAAAGAATCACCTAATGAATATGAAATAAGTGAAGAGGAGGAATTTTCGGACGAGGAAGGATACTTCGAAGACGACTAGCATGTAGTTTTTCAAGAGCTCTCAACTTATATAGATTTATATTCTCAAATCTAACATTTTCTTTAATTTATGCAGATGACCGGTAGGGGTCGAGGTAGGTCTAGGAAGGATTAGAGTCCTATTGATCATGATGATGGTGCTACACCCTCGCTTCCTTCCACTCCACACTTGCATTTCTCCGATGCTGATGGCTGGCAGCAATCTTCTAGGCACATATCTTTTCCACCACATCCATCTACTCATTAGACTACCTACCATTCTCCCTACCAGCAGTATTCTTACCATTCTCCACCACATGGTTATACCCCGCTTCCTCCATATAAGCTTGCATATATTAACATTGGTCCATCGAGCCACCAGTCATAGGGCCATATGGTGATACGCCCGTCATCTGCTCCATTTGCTTCATCACCAGCTGGATCACATCCATCTAGATTTCAGCAAGTTGGATCACAGCAGGGGTCTGGATCGCAGCAGGCTTCTTCAGCAGCCCCGTCTCCCTCTCCATGAAGTTTGTCTCCTAGCATTTATATACTTCGCCTTCATGATAGTAGCGTTGAGCCAGATGCTTCCCCTTCTGCGCACATTTCAGATTCATTGGAGGAAGATGGTCCAGAGGAAGTGCGGTATGATCATTATCATAGGATGATCATCAAGCCTGAGGACAATGAATAAGATTTATTTGTTACTTCTTTGTTTTTGCTGAATTATAATAGTTAGTCTTATTTATTTAATGTAATTGCTATGTTGTAGGTTCATTCCTAATCATCAGACTACAAAGGTAATTACTGAAGCTCTTGTCCGATTGTATGATGCATCCTATGCGACTTGGAGTAACTTTCTACCGGAGCTCGCACTTCATTTGCAGACTAAGTGTGCCTGGGAGGACCAGCATAACAGTGCCATTCTTGTAGATTTTTTGTTTAAATGTCGTAAGAGACTATCTGATTCCTTCTATTGTGCTCGGAAGAAGAGCAAGAAGCCTTCATGGATTCTACCGCACATATGGGAGAATCTGCTGAAGCAGTGGACCAATGGGAAGTTTGAGAAGAAGAGTGAATAGGGAAAGAAGGCTCGAACATTTAGGGTGGCTCCCTGCACTGTGTGGGTGCATGGAGCATGAGGACTACAAGGAGATTACTGGTAAGTCCTTACAATATTTAATTATATATATATCAAACTATATTTATATATTTTAATTTAGTTAACATGTTTTCTTATATTTGTAGGGAAAAAAATATGGGAGGAAAAAGACTCATGATGAGTTCTTCATGGAGACTCACATCCGGAAGAAGAAGGCACCGACAAATCCAACTATATTGGTTGAGGACTGGGCGGAGACTATATATGTAAGTTTCATAACTACTATAACTTGAATTTAATATTTATTATATTATATAGTTAGTAATTTTCTATCTTCTAAATAAAGAGTAGCTACAAAATTAATATGGAGGAGTACACTCAGAGCTTGCCACTGTATGAGCAAGGCGAGCAACCACCTGTTTCAGATGAAGAAGCGCAAGATATCGTTGGATGTTGTCTGTGGTCCTAAAATGGGGATACCATACGGCATTCCAGAGAGATCATTTCGACGCTGCAGGACTGGATTGCAAGGAATAGGGACATCCGCCCAAGGCGAGGTTATTGATAGGTTGACTATCTCGTTCTATGGAGAAGAAGATTGCAAAGCTGATAGCGGAGCTTGAAGAGACAAAGGCTAGAGAACAAAGAAGAGATAAACAATTTGATGCCCTTCAAGTTCAACTAGAAAAGAGGGACCAATAACTTAATCTCCTTCAAGGTCAGCTGTCCAATCTTCTTGCTAATGGTGCTTTCCTCATTCACCGGTCTCGTGAGCATTCCCCAGATGCTAGTCCTTCTCGTCGTGATCATTCGAACCATACCGACGATGAAGCTTCTAGTATTGAAGATGGAGGAAATGCAATACAAAACACTCATTGAATGATGTTTGAACTTTTAACTTGTCAAACGTTTTGTTGTTGGGTATGATGTTTTGTTAATATAGCTTAGGGAGATGGAGATGATGCTTTGTTAATAATATAGTTTGATAGTTATTATTGTTGTTGTTATTGTTGTTGATATTAGTTGAATGTCGGCAATGTAATGCTGTCATTATAGGTGATTGGTTGTTGGCAGGTGGTGCGGCTATAAAACAGCTGCATTTTGCCAACAAAATACCCAAGAAAACTGACCGTCCACCGACCACGGTCGGTCGGAGCTATTCATTTGAATTTCCCAGAAATTCAAAGTTACCAACCGACTTCGGTCGGAACTTTTGAATTTAAACATTAAATATTTTAAAAATCCCGACCGACTTCAATTCGAAATTATTAATTTTACATTTTAAATATTTTAATCGTTCCGACCGAAATCGGTCAGAATTGAACAATTTAAAATAATAATAATAATTACAGTTCCGACCGACGTCGGTCTGAACTTTTAAAAATAACTTAAAATTATTTTAAAATATACTGACCTACGTCGGTCGGTATGATTATTTTGTGTCAGATAATTTGGTCAATATGCGTTGACAAATACCAATTGATTTCGGTCGGTAATATTGACTGACAACGGTTGCTCCCTTATTGCGACCATTCTGTTTTTGATGAATTGAAATCGGTCGGTAATCGGTCAATTTATTCAATTTCAACCGATTTCAGTCTGTTTTTTTATGGACGCTATTTGACAGTTTTTTTTAAAGTGGTGAGACCATATTTAACTAATCTAAAGGTTAGCGTCCGCTAGTTTTTGTCCAAACATAAAAAGTCATGGCTGTTGTTTTCATTATTCTATAGTTGTTATCTTCAAATTCTGATATAATGCTGGAAATCTTTTATTAAGATACGAAGGCATGAAGAATGACGATTGCCTAAGCTTAGTGGGTGTTGACCATTTTTTATTGTTCAATTATAAGATAGAATTTGAAGTTATAGCAGAAAATTTGTCAAAATATAAAAATTATCATGGCTATTCTATTGTTGTTTTTAATTATTCTATCATGCTCGGTGATTATTCAATATAGTCGACCACAATTTATTTAATATTAAGACATAGTTGTCGTATATTATTGTTTTTAAATAATTCTGATATAATCTTGGGGAGCTTTTCACGTAATATATCATATGCTTTCATATAATAATGAAACACTCTCATACAATTTCAACCCTGCTGACATACAATCAAACAAGTGATCACAGATGTTCCAAATCTACCAATACAAAAGAAGAAACTGAGAGCTGGAAACAATTTTCATCATCCCATATTCGATGAAGAAATGGATGAGATTGACTCTATTCACTTAGCTTGCCTTTGAGTCTCAAAGAAAATGCTTGTAAAGCCAAAAGAACTTGTCTAAGTCTCTGCTTGGATTCTTCATCTGTCAGCACACCCTCATCGTCAATCTTTGGTGGTGACTCGAACGCGTTCAGGAAAAATTCAGGTTTGTTAATGAAATGAAGATCAATGAAAATTCCTATTTGTCGTAGGTGATAGTGTGATCGTCCTCCACCGAAGTTACCTCCAGCACTCACGATTGCCGCTGCTTTATCACCCCAAACATTTGGAGGTCGAGATGCCCAATCAATTGCATTTTTCAAGGGTCCTACCCAAACAAATTGAAGCAAAAGTTAGAAATGCCAATCCATACTTACCATCCAATACAGATTAAAGAATAATTTTGATCATATATATTCTGCTTCCTATAGAGCCAAATTAGTTCTGATACTACGAGGAACCTTGCAACTTACTCCAATTTATGCCCAAATTTTGAGTAATAAAGTGATATTTTCTCAGAACGAATAATCATTTAAATTAGCTTCAGAATAATTAAGTGAAGCATCAACTTTGAGAAGATGAAGAAAAAGAAAGTAGTACTAGGAGGGATAAGAACTACTACTAGCTAGTAGTTTACATGTTTATATCAAACCATACTAATTTATATGTTATCATGGTTAAATCATAAATTAATATGAGAATGTATATTAATTAACAGTTTTGATGATAAAAGTGTATATCGTTGAGTTAGTGTAAACACCTCAGTGTGACTAAGTTTTCATGGTAAAAAAGTGGGATACCAGTGACGGAGTAATTGTACTCGGGAGAAGCAAAAAGGAAACAATCTGCTTCTTCAATTTTCTTTCGAAAAGCCTCCACAGCTGCAGGATAAGTTCCGTCGACCTCAAGATCCTCGTTCACAAACGGTAACAGCGAGATGTCCACGCACTCAATTTCCATTCCCTTTAGAGATTCCTTGCATATCTCCATCGCTACGCCCAATTTCGTATACAATCATCAATCACAATGTGAGTAAGCATATAAAATATATGGTAAAACAAAAATTTACAAAAGAAAGAAAGAAAAGAGTGTACAGGCACTGAGGAGACCAAGATTCCAGGAGCCTTTACGGAGGGAACCGCATAGTGCAGCGACCTTGATTACTGATTGAGCTGCCATTACCGTTGTTGCTTGCTTTTCCACTCTGGATATTCTTTTTCTTTTTCTGAATTTTCAGATAGTATTTTGATGGATTTTCATCACATACTTATACAGGTGAACTCAGAAGGCTTGACGGATGCGATGACGAACCGTCGGATTTAAAACTGAAAGGTACTCGTCATAATCGTCGTATGTATTTTCCCGTCTTTTTTCGTCCGTCTTTCTCATGAATCATTACATCTTTTTGGTTAGCTGTCAACTTCAGAAGAAAAAAGAAGTGTTAATAGATTAATCCTTAATTTCCAATATATCCATCATAGGATAACTAAATTACAAAATAAAGATAGTTTTATTTTTAAAAAAAAAAGAAGTGATACTCAAATTTCAAATACAGAGCCCCATGTTCTTTTTATAAAAGAAAACTAATCTAAAGGGTCTATCATCCACCGGCACTTCTTTGTCCAAACAAAAAAAGAGTCATGGCTGCTGGTTGCGATCATTACTCTATTGTTGTTGTTGCTTTCAAAATCTCATAGTGTTGGAGATCTTTCCGTAAGATAAGAAACGCTGACGCTTAGTGGGTAATGATCATTTTTCACTGTTCTATTATACAATAATTTCCCTTTTCCGTTTGTTTTAGGGTTTATATTTAGCTTAGGACTAAATAGGTCCAGCTTTTGCAACATGAAAGCTTTTATGCTTAGTACTTTGTAGTAGTATAAACTATTGGAGTAACTTAAGATTTATTGGAAGCATGATCTCTAAGCCAGCCAACAGGAGCTACAGAGTAACTTAAGATTTATTAGAATGAGTTGGAGAAAAAAGGATGTGAAAAGATGTATACAGGTTTACCAAATGGATTGATTATAGTCACGGCCTACTCCACCCATAGGCTATAGCCTTACATTTTGGTGTGCATGCTCAAATATTTCCACATTTTAGAGCTAAACTTCGGTAAACTTATTCTCTCGTTTGTAAGTCATAGCCAAACTTTTCTTAGCTCTCGTTCCTTCTCCCTTAAGTCCGTTTTCGAAGTTGTTTCTGTTTGTAAATTGTATTGCTATAATATAAAATAATAAATTTTCTGTAAATACAGAAATAGTGAGAAATCTCACTAGCGCGAGATCTAGCTCGGACTTAGCGCGGCCGCGCTAGTGAAAATTTACCAGGGACAATGAGAAACCTAACTAGCGCGACCACTAGCGGGCGCGCTAGTCCAGGCGTCCTTAGCTTTCCTATGAAAAAATAATATAAGAGAATAAACTGAGCCCACTGAATACACAGTGTGCCCTTAAAGAAATTATTCCCCTCAAGTACCCGAGGTTTGGAATATATCCTCCCAGGATAGAACGATTTAACTCACCAGCGTATCAGTACCAAAAACTCAGGTGATCAGCGAACCACTTGATGGTCATAAAACACACATGAATATTTTTGTGCAGAAGAAGAAGATCAGAAATTCTAGTAAGTAAAGATTCTGGGATTCAAGGCATGTTTATAGCCAATTTGATACTGTTTCTGAAAAGGTTTTGCAACCTTTTAGAACACTCCATAATTTTTGGAACATGTGTGACGATTGCTGGAAAATTAAAAACGGATTTAAAATAATCCGGGAAAGAAAAATGGACTGGACCTTTGTCTAAAAAAGATTAATCAATCAATCAATCTTTGACCAAATCCAAATCCAAATCCGAATCCGAATCCGAAGTCGAAGCCGAAGCCGAAGACGAAGACGAAGACGAAGCCGAGCCGAGCGAGCGACAACGACAACGCGAGGCTTGGCTTCTTCTCAACTCTTTAAGAGCTAGAAGAAGAGCTTCTCTATATATACACATAGATTTTTTTTCCTTCTTCCAATGAGGGACAAAGTGCACTAATTGACCTTTGTCTAAAAAAGATTAATCAATCAAATCCGAAGCCGAAGCCGAAGCCGAAGACGAAGACGAGCCGAGCGAGCGACGACGACAACGCGAGGCTTGGCTTCTTCTCAACTCTTTAAGAGCTAGAAGAAGAGCTTCTCTATATATACACATGGATTTTTTTTCCTTCTTCCAATGAGGGACAAAGTGCACTAATTGACCTTTGTCTAAAAAAGATTAATCAATCGAATCCGAAGCCGAAGCCGAAGCCGAGCCGAGCGAGCGACGACGGCGACGGCGCGAGGCTTGCCTTCTTCTGAACTCTTTAAGAGCTAGAAGAAGAGCTTCTCTATATATACACATATATTTTCTTTCCTTCTTCCAATGAGGGACAAAGTGCACTAATTCAAAATTTCACTTCCCTCTATTTCGTTTCCCACCATTTTCTATTCACTCTCTTTAAGCTACACCAAGCTTAAAATTAAGCTACACTAAGCTTAAAAACCAACAATCCCCCACATGAATGGGGAATGGCTATAAAATAAAAGAATGCACGGACGTGCGTGTGTTTTACATGCAAGAATTAATTGCATCTGGATAAGTAGGTTTCCATTTGAACTTTCCGTAGTGAACTTATATTGGATATACTCGGTCAATCTGTAGATTTGATATTTTTGAACCGTCGAGCTTTGTTGTATACCTAGACAACATAAGTCACACAATCAATCCTTAACCATCTATGGTTCCCACGGTTGTGTTCGTTTCAGCCATGAACACCGCCTGGTTTCATGAGTGCTTAGATAATGGACCTTTATTTTCATTCCCCTTGAAGTGACTTACACTTCACACTCACATAGGTGATTTCTAAACGTGTAATCCTAAATACACACTATCTGGTCATATCCTTCCAGACTTAGCAAATCATTAAAAAACTTTAAGCTTTATTGATTCATCAAAAAGCCTTAATGCTTTACCTTGATTTCTGAACATTGTCTTCATCACGAGAATGAGTTGAGTTATTTGACAATGTTGAACCATCATTCATGACTTTGTTTGATCTCTTTGAACTTAGCTCTTGGGATCTCCAGTCTGTTAGGTAGCGTTACCGCCATGATGACTTGTCCTAGGCCTTAACCCCATTCCCTTTGATGATCTTTCAACTGTCTCTCTAGATAGGCCTTTTGTAAGTGGATCCGACAAGTTATCTCTTGACTTTACGTAGTCAATTGTGATAACACCACTAGAGAGTAGTTGTCTAACGGTATTATGTCTCCGTCGTATATGACGAGATTTTCCGTTATACATAATGCTCCATGCCCTCCCTATTTCCGCTTGACTATCACAATGTATACAAATAGGTGCCANACACTGCTCCACCCCTAATTGTGAAAACATATCCACTCGTGGATTTAACTTCAGATGATCCGGTGATCCAATTTGCATCACTATATCCCTCGATCACATAGGATATTTGTTATATGCAAAGCATAGTTTTGGGTATGTTTCAGATACCCGAAAACTCGTTTCATTTCCATCCAATCTATTTGATTAGGATTACTTGTAAATCGACTCAGTTTTCTAATAGCACATGCTATATCTGGTCGCGTACAATTCATTATATACATCAAACTTCCCAATACTCTTGCATAGTCCAGTTGTGAGTCACTTTCACCTTCATTCTTTTGAAGTGCATAACTCACGTCAATTGGAGTCTTAGCAATTTTGAAATCCAAATACTTGAACTTGTCAAGTACCTTTTCAATGTAGTGAGACTGTGATAATGCTAGACCTTGTGGAGTCTTGTGAATTCTGATTCCTAAGATCACATCAGCAACTCCTAAGTCTTTCATGTCGAATTTTGCTAGCCAACAAGCGCTTTGTAGAATTTATATTTGACATGCTTTTGCTCATTATCAAATTTCATCAACATATAAACAAACAATGACTTCATGACCTAGAGTGTTTTTAATGTAAACACGTTTGTCGCACTCGTTGATTTTAAACCCACTTGCCAACATTGT
>ML345799.1:59757-74175 GCA_005239505.1 Nicotiana paniculata | reverse complement strand
AATTATATTCAAAGCTTTCAATATAAACTTACGATTTAAAGGTTTTCACTCGAAGGTTTGACTTAGTGGGTTGTTGGATAAGGCCTGATGTGGAATACTAATGTGGTGCTGAGTTACTGGTGTTCTTACTGTGTTGTGGTATTCCGGTTCTGTCTTGTATCTTTGTCTATCATTTCTGTTTATTATTGTGTTGTTCCGTTGTTGTTGCTGCATTTCCTTCTGCCTTGTAAATGTTTTGTTAATTGCTATATTGTGTAGTCACTAGATAGATGTCATATTCTGCCATTTCTATATTGATGCCTGTTTAATTTATTAAACTAGTGGTGTCTTGACTAGTCCTCGCCACTACTTCACCGAGGTTAGTCTTGATACTTATTGGGCACCGC
This sequence comes from Nicotiana paniculata, assembly GCA_005239505.1. NCBI lineage: Eukaryota > Viridiplantae > Streptophyta > Magnoliopsida > Solanales > Solanaceae > Nicotiana > Nicotiana paniculata. Next base: position 73,789 of record ML345799.1, on the reverse strand, counting down.
TGTGTTGTGGTCATATTACTCTTCTGTACATTTTTGTGCAGAGTCCAGGTTTTCGCATAGCCGGCCGATTTATTGTTAGTAGCACGGTTGCTGTTGTCGAGACTCAAAGTAAAACCGCTCCAGCGTTCACGGTTTTGGAGTCACCATCTCATATTTTTTTGTTTGCACTGTTGTACTTATTTCTGAACAGTGGTATTTTTAGGAGTTTTAGTGTAATTCTCTTAAAGCTTATGACTTGTACTTCCGGATTTTGGGAATATACAATGTGTAAAGTATTATTATTTCATAAGGAATAAAATATTAGATTCTATTTATTATTGTTGTCATTCCATGAATATTAGGCTTACCTAGTCCTTAAGACTAGGTGCCATCACGATACCCAATGGAGGGAAATTTGGGTCGTGACACCTCAGGTATGGCACACTTTTTGGGCTCATGTCTTGGGCTACTAAGAAACAAAATTCAGTAGCTCTATCTACTGCTGAGGCTGAGTATGTGGTTGCAGCCCCATGTTGTGCTCAGTTATTATGGATTAAACAACAATTGATGGATTTTGGTATAGAGGTTGGATGCATCCCTATCTTCTGTGATAACATTAGTGCTATTAGTATGACGAAGAACTCCGTTCATCATAAAAGAACAAAGCATATAGATGTTAGACACCATTTCTTAAGAGACAACTATGAGAAGGGAATGATCTCTAATGAATTATGTGCTATTGATAAATAATATGCTGACATCTTTACTAAAGCACTAAGTAGAGAGCATTTTGAAAGGAACAGGTTAGAGTTAGGGATGATTAAGATCACCTAATGAACCAGTTCAGAGTGTACATGAAAGAAAATAAAAAATAAAAAATAAAAAAAAATGTATTTTTGGCTAGAAATTCTGGAGTTTGTGTGAATAACTAGATTAATCTTTGCTCAGTCTCATACTGTAAAAAGTATACTCCTGTGCCATGTGATAATAAGACTCATTGATCTCTATTGAATTTTTCTCTATTTTGGCAAATTAAGACATGATCAAGAGCATTCTTAGTGAAGAACCTGGTTCATCAGTGTTGGTTCATCTGAATAGCGAGGTATGTGTTCTACCCTTTGCACAATTTGAAATACTAATATTTAAATCATGATCAGAGTCCTACTCAAGCCCAAAATCTTCAAAAGCCTATCCAATTGACTTTGAACTAGTTCCGTTTCAACAAGAATCCTCACCAAATTAAAATACCTAGATTCTAGGGAAGCCTTAACCGTCTATTCAAAACTAAAAGTTCATTCAATCCATCCCCTCCCTTAAAGAACCATTCCCAAATTTCCAATGACTCTTTCAAGTTGGCGACTGAGGGGGAAGAAACTGGGTCTTCCGATTCTGAACAGGTAACTTCTATACCACAACCTTCTTCTGAAGTTGCTGAAAACTTAGAAAATAGGTTCATACTGGTTTGGTTTGTGGTAGATGTGTAAATTCCTTAGACAAGAAGGAGAGGAGGTAAAAATAAAATAGAAAAAGAAAAAGATAGTGAGGGAGTACGGAGTAATGACAAGAGGAAAAGGGAAAAAAGTGGCTAATTCTTCACCCACCTCTGAATTTAGAATGGCTATTTGTGGAGCTGAGCCAGAGAAGGAGGAAGAAAGTAGCAAGAACACAAGGGGAAGTGGATCAGGAGAAGCCGCTGAAAGACTAGTGAATCTTGGAAAGCAAGCAGATGAACCTGGTTCATCTGTTGAAGAAACACTGGCGGATCTGCTGAAAAAGATAGGTAATAGTTACAAACCTTAGAAGAAACGAACTCCTAAGGCTACAACCCCTGGCACAGCAAGAGTCAACAAGAAAAGGAAAGTTGCTTATTCTGAGACTTCTGATATTTATCTTCCAAGAGGAAGAATTACAAGGAGCAAGTTAAAGCAAAGTGAGGACGAGTTAAAGAGAGATTTAGAGGAGAGTAAGAAGAAAAGAGTGGAAAAAGGGAAAGAAAAGGTTGTTGATCCTATTGAGGCTGTTGAAGTGGATGAGATGGACCTGGTCCATCAAAGTGAAAAAGTGACAGAGGTGGATGTTCAGACGCCTAAGACCTAGAAAGCAAAGACTTCCTCAAAGAAGTCTTCATCTGTTTCTAAATCTGCTGAACTGTCTATCTCGGCCAAACGAACCAAGTCCGTAGTTCTTCCAAACCTTAATTTCTTAGACCTTCCAAGAACTTTCAGTGACCCAGATTCGGGAGTTGCTCATGTTTTAACTGTTCTTATTTCATTTTGTGGATTGTGGTAGAATTATATTCTCTCTATCAATGAAGTTTGCTGCTTTTGTTCTTATTCATTGTCTATATTTCTTTGATAGTTTAAATTCTTAGTTGATTATTGATGATTAATCCATGAATGTATTTGCAGTTACCCCAGTGGCCATGATTGATTTTTAACTATCAGGGATTCATACATCTTTTTGCAACTTTTCGATGATGCCAAAAGGAGGGAAATGGTTGTGCTCTGAACAATGATATTTATAAACTAATGACCCTGGTTCTTTTATGATAAATGCTCAATACTCTAAAATGTGTTAATGTTGGATTAATTTGGTTACAGGCCTAAGCACAGAGTTTGTCATCATCAAAAAGAGGGAACTTGTTGGCCCAAGAAAGAGAATAGTTTTGAAGATTGACAAAGGAACTCAGAGATGAACCAAGTCCATCACTAGAGACATAGACACATACAGAGTTAAAGGCACGTGAGGTGAACATGCAGGAGATAAACGAAATCGGGGAAATAAGAGATATCTCCTGATCGAAAAGATTGCAAAATGATAAGGAGAAAGACTCCTTACTCAATAAGAACAGAATCTAAGATAATGAAGGATTTGAGGAGTTGAGTTTGACTAGAACTCTTCCACCAAGGAAGAGTTGCATTAGGATTCTAGTTAATTCCTTATCTTCTAACTCCTATATATTGTAGAGTGTTCTTATTGTAAAGGGACGCACAAAACAAAAATTTATCAAGAATTGAGAGATAAATTCGTGAAGAAATTTTGCAAGCAGTTCGAGCAAAATTGGAGAGTGCGAATCTGGAGCTACTTGAACCAGCTAGAAGAACCAGTTTCATCTGTTGTCTTTTAGTCTAGTTTATTTTAGGTGATTACAAATTGTACCTTTCAGCTTTATCTAGAGGCAATTGTAATAGGTACTGAGTATTCAAGTTAGAGTTAACTTGAAGCTTGTCGCAAATAGCTAGAGGCTATTTCGCCACAAGGGGATTAGAGTTAATCCTTAGGTTTACAAAAGAGTTTATTTTGTAAATGCTGTTTGGCTCATTGATTTAGTGAAGAGTTTGGAAAAATCCTACTGGGAAGTATGTCGTGGTTTTTTCATCTTTTGAGCCAGGTGTTTTCCACGTAAAATTGTTGTGTTCCTTAAATTCAGCATTTATTATTTTGCAAACTGTAGGAGTTGCACACATAGAAGAACTTTGTCCTTCTATAACTATTGTACACAAAAATTGGTCACCACACAAATCACCCCCTCCCCTCTTGTATGGTATTGACATAGATAAACATCAATATATGATGATATTTTTCGTTATACATAACGCTCCCTGCCCTACCTATTGCTGCTTGACTATCACAATGTATACAAATAGGTGCCAAAGGTTTGGGCCAAAATAAAACATCTTTCAAGAAATTCAGCTTCTTCACCGGCCTTATCTAAAGCTATGAATTCAGATTCCATTGTAGAACGGGCGATGCACGTTTGTTTGGATGATTTCTAAGACACTGCTCCACCCCCAATTGTGAAAACATATCCACTCGTGGATTTAACTTCAGATGAACCGGTAATCCAATTTGCATCACTATATCCCTCGATCACGGAGGGATATTTATTATAATGCAAAGCATAGTTTTGGTATGTTTTAGATACCCCAAAACTCGTTTCATTGCCATACAATGTATTTGATTGAGATTACTTGTAAATCGACTGAGTTTGCTAATAGCACATGCTATATCTGGTCGCGTACAGTTGATTATATACATCAAACTTCCCAATACTCTTGCATAGTCCAATTGTGAGTCACTTTCACCTTCATTCTTTTGAAGTGCATAACTCACGTCAATTGGAGTCTTGGCAATTTTGAAATTCCAATACTTGAACTTGTCAAGTACCTTTTAAATGTAGTGAGACTGTGATAATGCTAGACCTTGTGGAGTCTTGTGAATTATGATTCCTAAGATCACATCAGCAACTCCTAAGTCTTTCATATCGAATTTGCTAGCCAACATGCGCTCTGTAGCATTTATATTTGCCATACTTTTGCTCATTATTAACATGTCATCAACATATAAATAAACAATAACTTCATGACCTGGAGTGTTTTTAATGTAAACACATTTGTCGCACTGGTTGATTTTAAACCTCAAATTTGGCATGCCATTGTTTGGGTGCTTTTTTAAGTCCATAAAGCGACTTAACAAGTCTTTAACAGGAACCACAAAACCCTCAGGTTGTTCCATGTAATTATCTTCCTCCAATTCTCCATTTAATAAAGTTGTTTTAACATCCATTTGATGGATTTCAAGACCATACACGGCCGCTAGTGCCACTAACACCCTAATAGATGTTATCCTCGTTACTGGAGAGTAAGCGTCAAAGTAATAAAGGTCTCCCTTTTGTATATAACCTTTGACAACAAGTCTTTTCTTATATTTATCAATAGTGCCATCGACTTTCATTTTCCGTTTAAAGATCCATTTCGAACCTAAAGGCTTATTTCCCGGAGGAAGATCAACCAATTCCCATGTATGGCTATCCAAAATTGATTGAACTTCACTATTGACTGTCTCTTTCCAAAATGCTGAATAAGAAGACGACATACCTGCTTTAAAATTTTGAGGTTCATTTTCAAGCAAGAATGTCACAAAATCTGGTCCAAAGGAAGGAGATGTTCTTTGACGTTTGCTACTCCTTGGATCTTCTACACTTGGAGTATTTTCCTTTGGTTCTTCCCGAGGTCGTTTAGGTCTTTCACTTAATAACTTGCATTCAGTTTTATATGGATAGATGCTTTCAAGGAATTCAGCATTATCTGATTCCATTATCGTATTAACATGAATCTCGGGATTATCGGATTTATGAACCAAAAATTGACATGCTTTACTGTTTGTAGCATATCCAATGAAAATGCAATCTACTTTTTTTGGTCTGATTTTAACCCTTTTAGGTAAAGGAAGTTGTACCTTTGCTAGATACACCCACACTTTGAAATATTTCAAGTTGGGTTTTCTTCCTTTCCATTTTTCATATGGAATAGATTGCGTTTTGATGTGGGGTACTCTGTTGAGTATTCGGTTTGCTGTAAGGATAGCTTCCCCCCACAAATTCTATGGTAATTCGGAATTTATTAATAAAGAATTCATCATTTCCTTTAATGTCCTATTTTTCCTTTCCACAATTTCGTTGGATTGAGGTGTGTACGGTGCAGTAGTTTGATGGATAATTTCATATTCCGAACATATTTCTGCAAACGGAGATTCGTATTCTCCACCTATATCACTTCTAATCATTTTGATCTTTTTATTCAATTGACTCTCCACTTCATTCTTGTATTGCTTAAATGCTTCAATTGCTTCATCCTTACTATTAAGCATATAAACATAGCAAATCGAGTGCAATCGTCAATAAAAGTAATAAAATACTTTTTCCCACCTCGAGATGGTGTCGACTTCATATCCAAATGTCAGTATGAATTAAGTCTAAAGGATTTGAATTTCTTTCAACTGACTTATAAGTATGTTTTACAAACTTAGATTCAACACATATTTGCCATTTCGATTTATTACACTCGAATTTAGGAAATATTTCTAAATTAATTAATTTTTGTAAGGTTTTATAATTGATATTTCCTAAACGAATATGCCATAAATCATTTGACTCCAATAAATAAGAAGAAGCTGAAATTTTATTGATACTGTCAACAACAATTACATTGAGTTTGAAAAGTCCCTCTGTGAGATAGACTTTTCCAACATACATTTTATTCTTGCTTACAACAGCTTTATCAGAAACAAATACACATTTGAATCCATTCCCATAACCTTCAATCTTGGCTGTTGCATTATTTCCCATGGAAATATCTTCTTCGGGACCGCATTAGAGTAAGTCGCAAATGCTTCTTTGACAGCACAAACATGTCGAGTGGCTCTAGAGTCAATCCACCACTCCTTCGAATTTCCAACTAGGTTGCATTCCGAAAGAATTGCACAAAGATCATCAATGTCATCATTCTTCTCCACTATGTTAGCTTGTCCCTTCTTCTTATCCTTTTTCGGGATACGACAATCAGGGCTTTTGTGACCAACTCTTCCACAATTGTAGCAGTTGCCCTTGAATTTCTTTTTGTTCTGCTCCTTAGTTTGTCCAGAAGACCTCTTACTCTTCTTACTTTTTGGAGCAGTCTCCTCAATGATATTAGCTCCCATGATCGTTGAATTTCCACAAGACTTCTTCTCGGCTGTCTTGTTGTCTTCCTCAATCTTGAGACGTATCATAATATCTTCCAACTTCATTTCTTTGTGCTTGTGCTTAAGATAGTTCTTGAAATCTCTCCATGAAAGAGGCAATTTTTCAATCATTGCAGCCAGTTGAAATGCTTCATTCACGACCATACCTTCAGCAATAAGGTCGTGAAAAATAAGTTGAAGTTCCTGAACTTGAGTTCCCACAGTTTGCTGTCTATCATTTTATAGTCTAGAAACCTGGCAACCACGAACTTCTTCAAGCATGCATCCTCCGTCTTGTACTTCTTCTCAAGTGCGTCCCATAATTCTTTCGAAGTTTCATCACACTGTACACATAGTACAAGTCATCCTCTAAAGCGCTTAACATATAGCCTTTGCAAAGAAAATCTATCTGCTTCCACGCCTCAACAATCATGAATTTCTCGTTGTCCGGCATGTCTGAAGCAGGCACTAGAGGTTCTTCACTAGTGAATTTCTGCATACCAAGTGTGGTAAGCCAGAAGAACACCCTTTGCTGCCATCCTTTGAAGTTGGCTCCAGAAAATTTCCCCAGTTTCTCTGCCGGTGGAAACGTAGTTCGACTTGACGAGGCTATCGTCGTTGCCGCAACAGTCGCAGAATAATTTCCGTTATCAATTGCCATTTCTCACATTCAACAACAGAAGAGTTCAATTAATGGCAAAATCAGAACAATAAACAATACTATAATTAAAAATAAACAATACGTATAATAAATAAAAAAATGAAGTTTTTATATACTGTTTCACAGAAAACGATGAAGTTTTTATGTTCTTCAAATCGTTTTCTGAATTTCAATATTCTGATGAAGTTTTTATATCTTCAAATCAGAATAGTAAAAATTAGAAGGAGCAGAAAACCACACACATTTTAGTCTCCACAAACAGAATACAGAATAAAATAATTTCCTTAAGATTGTTATTCAATCTGTATTTATGTAAAACCAACAAAACATTAAACTTTCTGAAATAAAAACCAAAAACAAAAAGTTATTAGAACAAAATAAACGAAATAAATTCTGAAAAATAGTGTAGGAATAAATCGAGCCCACTGAATGCACAGTGTGTCCTTAAGGAAATTATTCCCCTCAAGTACCCAAGGTTTTGGAATATTGTCCTCCCAGGATAGAATGATTTAACTCACCAACGTATTGGTACCAAAAATTATGGTGAACGGTGAACCACTCAATGGTCGTAAAACACACTGGAATATATTGTGCAGAAGAAGAAGAAGATCAGAAACTTTAGTAAGTAAAAATTCTGGGATTCAAGGCATATTTATAGACCATTTTGCACTGATTCTGAAAATGTTTGAAACCACGGACTGGACCGGACCGTGTCGCAGGTCATGGGTTATTCCGGATTGAATTTTCATTAATTATTAAATTTATTAATTAAATAATTTGAAAGGAATTTTTTCCAAAAAGATTAACCAATCAATCGATCTTTGACCGAAGCCGAAGCCGAGCCGAGCGACGACGACGGCGCGAGGCTTTCCTTCTTGTCAACTCTTTAAGAGCTAGAAAAAGAGCAATTGAATATATATTCATCAAAAGTCTTTTCTTCCTCCAATATGGGACAATGTCCCTTTGGCAAGAAGGGAAACTCAAATATTTCATTTTCCCTCCATTTCTCATTCACCCTCTTTAAGCTACACCAAGCTTAAAAATAAGCTCTAACAAGCTTAAAACCCAACAGAAATAATTTAAATTGTACTTGAATTATTATGTAATCATTATATAATAAAGTATCAAACTTCGACAAGTATTACAAAGTGATTGCTATGGTAATACGATTTCAAAAAATTAAAATGCACATAATGCAAATGATAAATAACAATGTAGGTAATCGTGATTCAATACGTTATTACAAAAAGCCTATTATCTTTCTTCTTTCCCTAAAGACGTATAAATTGTGTAATTAGAAATAGACCAAGACATATTAAAAGGAAGAAAAAAAGAAGAAGAAAAAAAATACAACAATTGGGCCCGTGCATCGCACGAGTACATTATCTAGTATGTGTGTGTGTGTGTGTGTATATATATATATATATATATATATATATATATATATATATATATATAGAGAGAGAGAGAGAGAGAGAGAGAGAGAGTATTAATTATTCCCGACTTCTGAAAAGAATAATAGGATTCGGTGCAGTGATGAAGCCACAAAATTTGCAAAGGGTGTTCAAGGTTTAATATATATCTATAAAAAATAATTGTTGACCTGCATATATAGAATTATTTTTTGTATGTACAATGTAATTTTCTGATGAAAGTTTTTTAGCTGAACACCTTTCACACGATGCGGCTACGCCACTGGTCGAAGCACAATAGTCGATGCATCTAACTATTGGGCTTTTTCGTATGATGGATTTTCTAGACATTTTTCTTGAGGGATTTAAGTCTAAAGAAAAAGGACAAAAATATTTTCTTTGTAGGTAGTGTAGTAACTCTCCCTTGATTTTTCTTTGTGCCGCGGTTCTTTTTCAAGGGTTTTGTTTGAACGGGGTGTAGTTAGTTTTATTTTTTTTTAGGAGTAGGAGTCACTGTGAGATGAATTTGAATTGAAGCAATATCTCTTGACTTTGTTATGCCTCGAGAATAGTGAGTACTTTAGTTGTGACGCTTAGGCTCAATTTTTTACTCTTGTATAAGTACCTTAAATCTTATGATCTTAACTTTGCGTAACTGCTTTGACTAGAGTGTCTTGATGAGTCCAATCCTGAGTGAGTTATCTGGCATGTGTGTGTGAGGTTTGTATGTTGTCTGTGCATTGCATTTGATGTCTAGAACTTGCCCCGTGTATTTGCAAAGCGAAATAATAGTTTTGTTCAGTCTTGAAAGTGATATAGGCGTTACTTTATTGAGCTATATATATATATATATTACTCACCTAATTATTATGTATCGTAGTTAACCCCATTGAGCATGTAATCCTGTTTCTTTGGCAACCACATTACAAGCTTTACCCATTTGTTTGAATTAACCGTCTATTTGAACCTTTCCTCCTCTCATGATCACTTGAATTGTTATGAACTTTGTAAAAGTTAAAGAGTGGGGTGATTGGTTTGACTTTTGAGTGGAACTAATGAAATAAGGTGAAAGGTGCACTGTTTTGAAAAAGTAAAAGCCACATGAATTGAAAAAGAAAGAAAAAGAAAACTATAGTTGTATTGCTATGAAAAATATTCCTTAATAGTGATGACTCTTGATGTAATTGTGCCTAAAGAAGTATGAAGTTAATAAAAATTATGTGAAGGTGGAGTTATGGTTTGAAATAAGTAGTGGGTTTGAATATTAAAGTATATGTATTAAAGTGCTTAGGGAGGTGTAGTCACTCTTATATCCAAATGTATCTTACATGACCCGCAACCTACATTACAATCAATTAAATTTCTACTTGATCCTAGACTGAATGAGCTCGATTAGTAGAGCACTACACTATGGGCAAGCCTATGGTACATCTTTTGTAGCATATGAATGTTATTTTTGAGAGTGAGTGAATTCTTTCTATCTTGAGTTTTGAATTGTTCTTAAATTTATTGTGTGTAGAACTAATCTCTTTTGTTGTGTGAGGGCACTTGATTCATGAAGGAAAGGTAATGTCATTGACCTCTATGTTAGAGTAAGCGAGTGAGTTGTGAATAATGCATGGTACTTGTGAGTCAAATCTTAAGGTGAAGATGTTACATCTTTGTGCTTAGTCTATTTTAAAGATTCTTGGTGTGATGAGTTAAGAGAATTGTTTAATAAAGGTCGTGTCTATATAAAGTGTAGTTTGATTGCTCGAGGACGAGCAACGTTTAAGTGTGGGGCAGTGATGTTTGACTATAATTTCATGTTCTTAGTGCATTACTTACCTTACATTTTGGTGCTCTAATGCTAACGATACTATATTTGTGCTTAATTGAGTTATTTTATGTGTAGATACGTTGTAGACGAAATTTGGAACAAGGTATATATTTAAAGTGTACTGCATGCACTATTTACTACAACAAGAGGCTTATGATTATTTGATGACAAAGCAGAGTTAGGCAAAGAAAAAATTGAAACAAAGTTAGGCAAAGAAACAATTGAAACAAAGTTAGGCAACAAAGCAAATCAAGAATGAAGCAGTGAAATTGAAACGAAGCGGCGTCTCGTGCCGCATGGGTTGAAGCGAGACCAATATCGCGTTAGAAGTTACGTCGCACAGTGGAAAGCAAGATGGAGAGCTCGTGTCGCCTGGTGTACAGCGAGGTGGGGCGCGCGTTTAAGCTCGCGACACACGGTCTATTGCGAGCGTGTTCCGGATTTTTAAAGTTTAGTTTGTCTCCTATTCGGGTTTGGACTTGGTTATTTCGTCTAGGTCTCTTACCTACACATATAAATAGTTATTAAACACAATTTTTCGAGAATTTTGCGACCGGAGGCTAGAACATCACGTGAAACAACTTTTGAAGGAGAAAATCATCGAGTTCTTCATTCCTTTATCTTTTCTTTGTAATTTGATTGTGAAAAATACTTGAAAAATTATTATCACGAACATGAATAGCTAATCACTCTAATTTCAAGGGTTGTGGTTGACATGATTATTAACGTTTATCAATTACATCTTCGTTAATTCAGATTATCATCTTGTGATTGTTTCTTTAATTCTAGTTTTAATTTGTGAATTGTTGTAGCTACCAATTCATCCTACTATCTATACTAAGTGTCACGACCCAAAATCCATAAGGTCGTGATGGCGTCAGACACCACTGTCAGGCAAGCCAATCATTAAATGGTTAAGTTAAATTTCCTTTTTTAGCATTTTTGAAATCATTACCTTTCACTTTATTACATGATAACTGAATAAAATCCGCTAAGTAAATACGACAGTTTAATATTCCATTTTTTATAAGATACATCCCAAACACATCCCAGAACCCGATGACACAAGTACATGAGCAATTTCTAAGAATTTTACAGATTCTACAAATCTTGTCCGAAATACAAATTGGACAAGGAATAAAAATGAGAATACAATAAATAGAGGAAGAATCTGCCGAGGATCGAACGGCTAGAACCATAGATGCATCTATCTTCCCCGCTCGCGAATCGATCATGCGACGCGGTTATACATAAATATAGGGTTATCCTGCTCGCGAATCATACATGAGACTTAGGCACCCATAGATGCACATAAATACAGGGTTATCCTGCTCGCGAATCATACATGCGACTCAGGCACATAGATACACATATTCACACAATAAAACCACATTTTTATCAAGAGAGCAGTTACCCAGGAAAGTGGTAAAACTATTCTTAAAGGAATACGAAAAACAACATTTAATTCTTTGTTTTGGAACTCATTTGCCAAGTTTTAATAATATTCAATAATATAACCTTATCAGGAACACAATTATCCACGGAGGAATCAATTCTCTTTCTAAATGCTTAAGAAAGGTACACTCTAGCCTTCTTAGAAATAAATTACCAATTCAATAGCTTTATCAGTCTAATACTATTAGTAGGATCACATGTACAACACGTAAGGCATGCTAGTGGGTCCTAGACTACTCGGACGTGGCATAATAATAGCACGGACTCTCGTCACCTCGTTCATACGTAGCCCCCACAAATAGTAGCACATATTTAATTAGTTCACCTAAGGGAGACAATTTCCCCTCACAAAGTTAGAAAGGAGACTTACCTCGCTCCGAAATTCTATAATCGACTTCCAAGCCCTTCCGACGACTCCAATTTATGCACAACGCCACAAAACTATTCAAATAACGGGAAAATAAATAAAAGTTCACTCTAATACTTGTAAAAATTCAAATTATATAAGTTCCCAACTCCGCTCGAAAAGTTGACCAAAATGCCCTCAGGCCCACGTGCCCGGATTCCGAAATTTCTCGAAGATAAATTCTACCCATAGCTTTACTAACTCAATTATACAATTTACTCTAATTTTCATGCTCAAATTCATGATAAAAGTCCAAAATTCAAAATTCTAGGTTTTCCCCCAAAATCCCAAATTTATACTAATTTTTCATGTCTAAATCCATGTAAGATCACATATTTAACTAAAAAATAGGAAGAAATCACTTACCTAGTGTTGCTTGGTGAAAATCCCTCCTTGAGATCTCCAAAATCGTCCAAGCCAAATGAAAAAAATGGGCCAAAACTCGTGTTTAAGATAATCTGCCCATGCTTCATCGAGTTGTACCTTGAGCTGTGCAGGTTGTACATCCTGTTACAATTTTCTCTTGTTGTACACCTTCTATTAAAACGACCATAACTCCTTGTAGAAATATCCAAATTACAAATTATTTGAAGATTTAGAAACTAGACTCAAAGATATTTAATTTGATAGGTTTTAAACCATATGACTCTTTATATATTCTGAGATATGAGCTTCCAAAGTCGGCTCCATGCATCAGTAAATTCTGTCGAAACTGCTTCACCGACCATCTTCAATCGATCATAACTTTCTGATAAAATGTCCAAATCATGAATGGTTTAACTTTCTGGAAACTAGAATGCAAGGGCTACAACTATTATATTTTGAAAAAATTTCATATAACTTATAGATTTTGGTATACACGCTTCCAAAGTTAGCTCTTCTATGCGTCAGTTGCTGTCCAAAACAGATTTGCAACAGAAATTTCAGCAGCTATTTTGGCCCGAAATCCATTTCGTTAGCCTTCCGAAATCCACCCGAGTCCCTCGGGAGCTTAACCAATTATACCAACATGTCCCAAAACATGATACGAACTTGCTCGAGGCCTCAAATAACATCAAACAACGTCGAAATCATGAATCGCACTCCAATTCAAGCTTTATGAACTTTGAAATATCAAACTTCTACATCGATACCGAAACCTATCAAATCACGTCCCATTGACCCTAAATTTTGTATGCAAGTCATATTCGACATTACGGACCAGCTCCAACTTTTGGAATTGGAATCCGACCCCGATATCAAAAAGTCAAACTCTCGGTCAAACTTCTCAAAAACCTTCAAATTTCTATCTTTAGCCAAATGACTTCAAAATGACCTACGGACCTCCAAATTCACTTCCGATCACGCTCCCAACTCAAGAATCACCATACGGAGCTATTCCTAGAATCGAAATCCCGAACGGACATGATCACGCTCAACTATGTCTTGTAAAAGACTAAGCGGGCGTTGCAAATATAATCCTGGGGTATTATGCCCAGAGTCGATCCCACAGCGAATTGACGTATCCAACAAGCTGTTAAAATACTACTCAGCTGTCACCTGATGTTATTTAAATTACTAATACTAAAGATTAAAACTAAATATTAACTACGCTAATGTATAAACAATTGTAATAAAAATCTAAGGTTATAGTTTCCCCCGCTGGTGAACTTACTTCTCGGATACTTCGTATAGCTTGATTAGTTATCTCTATCAATCATGAACACTCTATCTACCATAAATCTCTCTCAAGTAATTATGATAATTTACTAGACGCACTCTCTCAAGTTACGCTAGCTAGATTGCATTACAGTTCACTT
>ML345799.1:0-50183 GCA_005239505.1 Nicotiana paniculata | reverse complement strand
CGCTTCTGGTGAAGCTGCGAGTTCATGAGCAAGTGAATGGAGGAGCCATGTTCTTAAAAGAAAATGACCCTCTTTATTTTTTTTTCTTCCCATATCCCTTCAAAGCTCTTGTATAGGTTTGAGACCACTAAGCTATAGAGGTGCAGAGACATATAGCAAGTTATGTAAATGTTCTCAAAATTGTACAATCTTTAACACTTTGTTACTCTTCAAAAATCTAAGATTGGCTTTATTCTTGAATATTGTTCATACTTTTGCCACCGGAGAGACTAAGTTCATAGCTAAGCTTGTATTTCTTCTAATTTTATTTCATAATCTTATTTTTGCTATTATTCATTTCGTGTTTTTAGATTAAATCAATTTACTTGTCTATAAATCACGTTACAAATTTAATTGTATCATTTTTCGGTTAAACAAACATCTTCAATACATCTTCATATATTTTGTAAAAATCTTTAGTTACTTTCTGTAAATATGAAAACTTAGATAAATCGGATAAATAAGTTTAGAATCTTCGTCTGGTTAGAGCCAGATTCTTATTAAAGAATAGTCTCAAAAACTTGTTGATTATATGCTTAATATTGTGGTTTCCGCATCATTTGTTGGTCTCACTCTCGATAGGCATTCTTACTTGCATTTTTAACAGCTCGCCAAGTATTTTCTCTATGTATTCACAATTTGAAAATCTCCACAATATGTTGATTCCTCTTCTACATTATTGTTCAATATCTAATACTTATCTCATTTTTATCCAATAGTAGGGGGATCGTGTGTGGAGGCTGTGATGCATAGAAAACGTTTTGTGGATCTTATGCTGTATTAATTTCATACTATATTATAATTGTTCGTGCTATCACGGGCCCAACACGGGGAACACTTATGCGGTGGTAGTATATTTAGATTTCACACAAGCATAAAATTGATTATAGCAGAACATTAATTATGATAGTTGCAATAGGGGAACTGAATAGCTGAATATAAAACATCATACAAATACGAAATATATAATATTTGGTTATATACACTATACAGTACATAAAAAAATTCTGTGGCATGACAGTTTACTCTGTTTGAAATTACAAGTTCAAAATCAAGAAAGCTAAATGCTATAAAAAGATATAACATATTCCTACTTCAAAAGCAAAAAAAAACTACAATACTTTAAAGACATGACAAGAGGCGCTAATGGAACTCATCACTCCACAAGTATATAGAACCAGATTGCTTTTTCTTATCGATTTTCTTTAATGTTAACCTCTACTCGATCTCCTGTCGTTTCTACTGTTGCTACCATCCTGACCACCAAAGCAACTTCTTGTCTTTGTTTCGCACTCTGCAAAGACAGACAGTTGACTTTATTATCAGTAAAATGTAGAAAGTCTTTATGTGACGACCCAAAAGGTTATCCTTGTTTTATAAGTTAAATCTGTGTTCCGAGACCTTAAAACTCTCATTTTATCTCACCTCGATTTGTGTGTGCATCCCGGGCGTATATTCGGGAAGCTTCTATGTGAAAAATTGAGAAAAATGCTAAATTGGCCTTAATATTAAATTTAAGTTGACTTCGGTCAATATTTTGGATAAACGGACCCGGACCCATGATTCGACGGTCCTGGGGGGTCCATAGAAAAATATGAGACTTGGGCGTATGCCCGGAACCGAATTCCGAGATCTCAAGCCCGAGAAATAAATTTTTTAAAGAAATTATTTTACTGAAAATATAAGAATTTTTGGAAATTTGGTTATATTTGAAATTTATGGTATCGGGATCGTATTTTGGTTCCGTAGCCCGATACAGGTTCAATATGATATTTGAGTTGTGTCTGTAAAATTTGGTAAAAAACGGAGGTCGTTTGACGTGATTCAGACCCGTATTTGTAAAATTTGAAACTTTGAAAGTTTTGAGATTTTTCTTTGATTTCTATGCTAAATTCATTGTTTAAGATGTTATTTTGGCGATTTGATCGCACGAGTAAGTCCGTAGGATGTTTTTGAGGTTGTGTATATGTTTGGTTTGGAGCCCTGAGGGCTCGAGTGAGTTTCGGATAGGTATCGGAGTGTTTTTGGACTTAGAAAATTTGGTGTAATTGTTGGTTTCTGGTGTATGGTAAAATACCTTGTGCGAACGCAAGGTAACCCATGCGAACGCATTGACCAAATGGGAAGGGCATGGGATTTACTCTATGCGAACGCATAGAGTGGTACGCGAACGCATAGCCTGGCAAGGGCTGGCCTGTGCGAACGCGGGGGAAAGAGTGTGAACGCATTGCCTTAGGGGGGTAGTTGGGGGTTGGGTAGTCTTAACCCTGTGCGAACGCATCTCAGGGCTCGCGAACGCATAGGCCAGTGAAGTCAAGCCTATGCGAACGCATAGGGTATATTTTGCCCAATCTTTTTAAAACAGTAGCAAGTCGGATTTTAGCCATTTCTTCACATTTTCAAAACCAAGATAGCTTAGGGGCGATTTTGAAGAGGGATTTTACCACAAAATCATAGGTATGTGTTCTTGGACTCGTTTTGTTCACTTTTCATTAACACCCATTAAATTTCTAGGCCTAAATCTTGTTCTTCAAGGGTAGAAATTAGAGATTTTTGGAGAATTAGGGATTTTACAAATTTGGGAATTTAGACCTCGATTTGGGGTCGAATTCCGAAACTAATTACATATTCGGGCTCGTGGGTGAATGGATGATCGGGTTTTGGTCCGAACCTCGTGTTTTGACCAACCGGGCCCGGGGTCGATTTTTTACTTTTTGGGAAGAATGATGTAAAATCTATAATTAGGCGTTGGGATGGAATTGTTTGGTATTTATTGATGTTATTGAGTTGAATATGTCTAGATACAAGTGAATTGGAGTCAAATTCAAAATGGAAAGCGGTAATCGAGGCTTGAGTTTGGCCGTGGAATTTGAGGTAAGTGTCTAGCTTAACCTTAGCTTGAGGGAATAGGTGTTATGTCTTATTTGCTATGTGTAAGAATCATGTCCAACATATATGTGAGGTGACGAGTACCTATACGTTGGTGTCAAGCATTCCCGTGAGTCGAATATTGTGATTTATGTGGCTTTTCGTAAGTAATATTTGAGTTTCACTTTATAGTTATCCATGTTGGTAGAAATTCCTTGATGTTGAATAAGTATCGAGTATTATTTTCAGTTGAAGATTTTTATGTGAAGTTATGTACTAAGTGAGATTGGATATAGTTGCTTTCCTTTGTCGGGATGGTATTAATTTCACTGTGGACTCCTTTGCCGGGACGTTATGGTTTTATTCTGTTTACTCCGTTATTGTTTCTTTTTTTTTTTTTGGATTGCTATCATTTGATGTGTTTGGGTGAGGAAGAGTGTAAAAGCACAAAGGGTGATGTCGTGCGTGATATTGTGAGTGAATATTAATGCACGAAAGGTGATGTCGTGCCGATATTGTGATTTTAAAAGCACGAAGGTTGATGTCGTGCCATGATATTGTGAGGTAAAAGCACGAAGGGTGATGCCGTGCCGAATATATTGATTCTGATGGTGAGGATGAGAGTAAAAACACAAAGGGTGATGTCGTGCACTTGTTTTCGTATTACTATTCCGTTGCTTAAATTGATATCTAAATTGTGACAACTTCGTTACTTCCATTATTCGATATTTCTTCCCTCAGCATGTTCCCCTTTTCCCTTATGCTTACTGTCTATTTCTCGTTGTATTATTTTTCTCCGTATATTGTTAAACTGAACAGGTTGACTTTGGTTGTCATGTCCTAGCTTTGTCACTACTTCGTCGAGGTTAGGCTCGGCATTTACTCAGTACATGGGGTCGGTTGTACTGATGCTACACTCTGCACTGCTTTGCAGATCCTGGTGTAGGACCCTATGGACCATAGATCGAGGTTGCTTCCTTCAGTCCAGTCGAGACCCCGAGGTAGTCATGCAGGCGTCCGCAGGCCTTGGCGTCCCTTCCTACTTCTCTTCTTGTATTATGTTCTAGTTACTTCGAAAACAAATGTACTTATTTCATTCAGACAATTATGTGTATTATTCATAGACATTTCGTGAGTTTGTGACTCCAAAGTTCTGGGATTGGTTTCTGTGAAATTCCGTAAAGGCATACATTGAGTTTATATACCTTACTCCATTTTGTACTTCTATCTATGTTATTGTTGTCTTTTCGCATGCTATTTGGTAATAATAAAGTAATAAGATAAATTGAATATTTACGTTGGCTTGCCTAGAGGATTCAACGTTAGGCGCCATCACGGTCCCGACGCTGGGAAATTCGGGTCGTGACAAGTTGGTATCAGAGCACTAGGTTTCTTAGGTCTCACAAATTCACGGACAATCTTGGTAGAGTCTGAGGGATTGGTATGGAGACGCTTGTGCTTATCCCCCAGTTGCTTCAGAGTTTAGGATCAACTTCACATCTATTCTTCTCTGTCGTGCGATTTGAATTCTAAGTGCTAACTGAATTTTTAATCTATTCTCTCGCAGATGGCGAGAACACGTGCTTCTTCATCCACTGCTCAGCATCCCGAGTCTCCAATTGAAGCTCCTACGAGGGGTCGAGGACGAGGCCGTGCTAGAGGCCGAGGCAGGGGCAGAGCTCATCCCAGATCAGCAGCCCCAGTGGCGAAACCTCAAGTAAAGTTTGCTGATGAGGTTCCTGCCCAGACAGTCCCGATTGGGCTAGCTCAGGTCCCCGAGGGGTTCATTGCCACCCCAGTACTCCAGGATGCTCTGGTCCGTCTAGTGGGACTCATGGAGAGTGTCGCTCAGGCAGGTTTGCTTCCTGCAGCACCAGTTGTCTCTCAGGCTGGGGGAGGAGCCCAGACTCCCGCTACTCGCACTCCGGAGCAGTTGGCTCCTCAGTTTCAGACTCCAGTAGCTCAGCCAGCTGGGGTAGTTCAGCCAGGTATTATGGCTCAGACCGGTGATGGAGCAGCTATGTCTGCTGATGCTTTGTGGAGGTTGGACCGGTTCACCAAGCTTTTCACTACTACTTATAGCGGTGCATCTTTATAGGATTCCCAGGACTATCTGGATAGCTGCCATGAGGTTCTACGGAACATGGGGATAGTGGAGACCAATGGGGTCGACTTTTCTACCTTTCGTTTGTCAGGTCCCGCCAAGACATGGTGGAGATATATATTGTTTGGCCAGACCAGTTGGATCACCGGCCTTGACTTGGGCCCAATTCACTCAGCTATTTCTGGAGAAGTTTCTTCCTATCACTCAGAGGGAGGATCTACAGAGGCAATTTGAGCGTCTCCAGCAGGGCTCTATGACTGTCACTCAGTACGAGACCAGATTTGTGACCTTGGCCCAACATGCTATTATGATACTTCCCACCGAGCGAGAGAGGGTGAGGAGATTTATTGAGGGGCTAGCTCAGCCGATCAGGTTGCAGATGGCCAAGGAGACATGGAGTGAGATTTATTTCCAGGATGCAACCAATGTGGCCAGACGAGTTAAGATGGTTCTGTTGCAGGGGGTGGTCACGGATCTGACAAGAGGCCCCGTCATTCTAGCAGGTTCAGTGGCTCCTCATATGGAGACAGGGATTCTTTTGATAGGGTCCATCCTCCTAGGCCGTTTCATTCAGCACTTCCGTTTTTTTGCAGTTCTCCAGGTGGCTGTAGTTCTCATATGTTGTATTTTGATCAGTTTCCCTACAGTGCACCATCAGCTCCTATCATTGCGCCGCCGATTCAGGGTTATCAGGGTGGTTACCCAGGTCGCCAGGGTCAGTTTCAGTTTCAGCAGCCTCATCAGTTGAGGGCTTGCTATACTTGGGGTGATCAGAGGCACATTGCTAGATTTTGCCCTCGAGCCTCGAGCAGTTCTCTGCACCAGGGTTCTCATGCTATGGTTCCAGTACCAGGTGTCCCATCGCCTGCTTCGCCAACTAGAGGTGGGGGTCGAGGTGTTAGAGGTGGAGGTCAGGTCGTTAGAAGTGGAGGCCATGCCGCTAAAGGTAGAGGTCAGCCACTAGGAGGTCGTCCCAGGGAGGTAGTTCAGACTGGTGGGGACCATCCCCGATGTTATGCATTTCCATCCAGACCTAAGGCTGAGGCCTCCGATGCAGTTATTACAGGTATGGTTTTAGTTTGCAGCAGGGATGCTTCAGTTTTATTTGATCCAGGGTCCACATATTCCTATGTGCCATCTTATTTTGCTCCTTATTTGGTTATGCCTCGTGATTCTCTGAGTGCTCATGTATGTGTGTCTAAATCGGTGGGTGATTCTATTATAGTAGATCGTGTCTATCGTTCGTATGTTGTATTTATTGGTGGTCTTGAGACCAGTGTATATCTTCTGCTCCTGGATATGGTAGATTTTGATGTTATTTTGGGTATGGATTGGCTGTCGCCTTATCATGCCATACTGGACTGTCATGCCAAGACTGTGACATTAGCATTACCAGGGTTGCCTCGACTGGAATGGAGGGGGACT
The DNA here is from genome assembly GCA_005239505.1 of Nicotiana paniculata. Taxonomy (NCBI): domain Eukaryota; kingdom Viridiplantae; phylum Streptophyta; class Magnoliopsida; order Solanales; family Solanaceae; genus Nicotiana; species Nicotiana paniculata. The sequence continues at coordinate 43,747 of ML345799.1, read as the reverse complement.
CCTGATCGTTCTTCTAGCAGGGTTATCTCATATATGAAGGCCCGGCGCATAGTTGAGAAGGGGTGTTTGGCCTATTTGGCTTATGTTCGTGATTCTAGTGTCGAGGTTCCTTCTATGGAGTCTGTGCCCATAGTCCGTGAGCTTTCAGAGGTGTTCCCTACAGACCTTTCGGATATGCCACCCGACAGGGATATTGACTTTTGCATTGATCTGGCTCTGGGCACTCAGCCCATTCTATTCCGCCATATCGTATGGCCCCGCCAGAGTTGAAGGAGTTGAAAGAACAGTTGCAGGATTTTCTTGATAAAGGCTTCATTAAGCCTAGTGTCTCACCTTGGGGTGCACCGGTGTTATTTGTTAAGAAGAAGGATGGGTCGATGAGGATGTGTATATATTATCAGCAACTGAACAAGGTAACCATCAAGAACAAGTATCCATTGCCGTGAATTGATGATTTGGTTGATCAGCTTCAGGGTGCCAAGGTATTTTCGAAGATCGATTTGAGATCTGGTTGCCATCAGTTGAGGATTAGGGCATCTGATGTCCCTAAGATAGCTTTTCACACTCGGTATGGGCATTATGAGTTCTTAGTGATGTCATTCGGGTTGACCCACGTCAGCTACACATATCCGGAGTTTCTTGGGCTTAGCTGGTTACCATCGTCGATTTATGGAAGGCTTTTCATCTATTGCAACCCCTATGACCAGGTTGACTCAGAAGGGTGCCCAGTTTAGGTGGTCAGATGAGTGTGAGGCGAGCTTTCAGAAGCTCAAGACAGCCTTGACCATGGCACCGGTGTTGGTTTTGCCCACAGGTTCGGGGCCATATACTAAGTATTGTGATGCATCTCGGGTTGGTCTGGGTGCAGTGTTGATGCGGGATGGAAAGGTTATTGCATCTGCTTCGCGTCAGTTGAAGATCCACGAGAAGAATTATCCATTTCATGATTTGGAGTTAGCAGCCATTGTTCGCGCGCTGATGATTTGGAGGCATTATTTATATGGCGTGTCTTGTGAGGTGTTCACGGATCACAAGAGTTTGCAATATTTGTTCAAGCAGAAGGAGTTGAATTTGAGGCAAATGAGATGGTTGGAGCTGTTGAAAGACTATCATATCACCATCTTATATCATCCGGGGAAGGCCAATGTGGTGGCCGATGCTTTGAGTAGGAAGTCAGCTAGCATGGGTAGTCTTGCTTATATTTCGGTCGGAGAGAGACCGCTTGCTTTGGATGTTCAGTCTTTAGACAATCGGTTCATGAGTTTGGATGTTTCTGAGCCCGGCCGTGTTCTAGCTTATACAGTTGCTCGTTCTTCATTATTTTATTGTATTCGAGACCGACAGTATGATGATCCTCATTTGTGTGTCCTGAGGGATACGGTCCGGCACGGGGATGCCAAGCAGGTTATAGTTGGTGATGATGGAGTTTTACGGATGCAGGGTCGTATTTGTCTACCCAATGTGGATGGACTTCGTGAGTTGATATTAGAGGAGGCACATAGTTCCTGGTATTCTATCCATCCGGGTGCCGCAAAGATGTACCAGGATTGTGGCAGCGCTATTGGTGGAGGAGGATGAAGATGTATATTGTGGCATATGTAGCTCGGTGCTTGAATTAACAGCAGGTAAAGTACGAGCATCAGAGACCTGGTGGATTGATGCAACAGATTGAGATTACTGAGTGGAAGTGGGAGCATATCACCATGGATTTCGTTGTTGGACTCCCACGGACTCAGAGGAAGTTTGATGTTCTATGGGTCATTGTGGATAGGCTGACCAAGTCAGCGCATTTCATTCATGTGGCAGTTTCCTATTCTTCGGAGAGATTGGCAGAGATCTACATTAGGGAGATTGTTCGCCTTCATGGTGTGCCCGTGTCTATTATTTCTGACCGAGGTACGCAGTTTACCTCGCATTTCTGTAGGGAAGTTCAGCGTGAGTTGGGCATGAGGGTTGAGTTTAGCACAGTATTTCATCCTCAGACAGACGGACAGTCCGAGCGTAATATTCAAATTTTAGAGGATATTCTACGAGCCTATGTCATTGACTTTGGAGGATCTTGGGACCAGTTCTTGACATTAGCTGAGTTTTCCTACAACAACAGTTATCAGTCGAGCATTTAGATGGCTCCTTATGAGGCATTATATGGTAGGCGATGTTGGTCGCCGGTTGGGTGGTTTGAGCCGGGAGAGGCTCGGTTGTTGGGTATGGAGTTAGTGCAGGATGACTTGGATAAGGTTAAGATCATTCAGGATAGGCTTCGTACAACTCAGTCCAGGCATAAGAGTTATCCCGACCGCAGAGTTCGTGATTTGGCATTCATGGTTGTGGAGCGGGTATTGCTTCGGGTATCGCCCATGAAGGGCGTGATGAGATTTGGGAAGAAGGGCAAGGTAAGCCCTAGATTCATTGATCCATTTGAGATTCTTGACAGAGTGGGAGAGGTGGCCTATAGACTTGCGTTGCCACCGAGGCAGCTACCTGGGAGTCCGATTCCGATATGCGGAGCCGTTATCCCAAACTTTTCCCTGATTCAAGTACTTTTCTATGTCCGTTCGAGGACGAACGGTTGTTTTAGAGGTGGACAATGTGATGACCCAAAAGGTCATCCCTTGTTTTATAAGTCAAAACTGTGTTTCGAGGACTTAAAAATCTCCTTTTATCTTACCTCGATTTGCATGCACAGCCCGGGCATATATCCAGGAAGATTCTATGTGAAACCCTGAGAAAAATGCTAAATTGGCCTTAATATTGAATTTAAGTTGACTTTGTTCTTTGGATAAACGAACCCGGACTCGTGATTCGACGATCACCGAGGGTCCGTAGGAAAATATGGGACTTGGGCGTATGCCTGGAATCGAATTCCGAGGTCCCAAGCCCGAGAAACGAATTTTTGAAAGAAATCGTTTTACTGAAAATATAAGAGTTTTTTTAATACGGTTATATTTGAAATTTATGGTATCGGGCCCGTATTTTGGTTCTGGAGCCTGGTACAGATTCAATATGATATTTGAGTTGTGTCTGTAAAATTTGGTAAGAAACGGAGGTCGTTTGACGTGATTCGGACCCGTATTTGTAAACTTTGAAAGTTTTGAGATTTTTCTTTGATTTCTATGCTAAATTCGTTGTTTAAGATGTTATTTTGGCGATTTGATCGCACGAGTAAGTCCGTAGGATATTTTTGAGGTTGTGTACATGTTTGGTTTGGAGCCCCGAAGGCTCAGGTGAGTTTCGGATAGGCGTCAGAGTGTTTTTGGACTTAGAAAATATGGTGTAATATTTGTTTTTTGGTGTCTGGTAAAATACCCTGTGCGAACGCATGGTAACCCATGTGAACGCATTGACCAAACGGGAAGTGCCTGAGATTTACTCTATGCAAACGCATAGAGTGGTACGCGGCCGCATAGCCTGGCAAGGGTTGGCCTGTGCGAACGCGGGGGAAACAGTGCGAACGCATTGCCTTAGGGAGAGCTGGGGGCTGGACAGTCTTAACCCTGTGCGATCGCGGCTCAGGGTTCACGAACGCATAGGCCAGTGAAGTCAAGCCTATGCGAACGCACTGCCTTGGTCGCGAACGCATAGGGTATATTTTTCCTAGTCTTTTTAAAACAGTAGCAAGTCGGCATTTTAGCCATTTCTTCACATTTTCAAAACCAAGGTAGCTTAGAGGCGATTTTGAAGAGGGATTTCACCACAAAACCATAGGTATGTGTTCTTAGACTCGTTTTCTTCAATTTCCATTAACACCTATTAAATTTCTAGGCCTAAATCTTGTTCTTCAAGGATAGAAATTAGGGATTTTTGGAGAATTAGGGATTTTACAAATTTGGGAATTTAGACTTCGATTTAGGGTCGGATTCCGAAACTAATTACATATTCAGGACTGTGGGTAAATGGGTGATCGGTTTTTGGTCCGAACCTCTTTTTTTATCAAGCGGGCCCGGGGTCGATTTTTAACTTTTTGGGAAGAATGATGTAAAATCTATAATTAAGCGTTGGGATGGAATTGTTTGGCATTTATTCATGTTATTGAGTTGAATATGTCTAGATACAAGTGAATTGGAGTCCTTAACCTTAGCTTGAGGGAATAGGTTTGTGTCCTATTTGATATGTGTAAGAATCATGTTCAACGTATATGTGAGGTGACGAGTACCTATACGTTGGTGTCAAGCATGCCCGTGAGTCGAATATTGTAATTTATGTGGTTTTTTGTAAGTAATATTTGAGTTTCACTTTATAGTTATCAATGTTGGTGGAAATTCATTGATGTTGAATAAGTATTGAGTATTTTTCAGTTGAAGATTTTTATGTGAAGTTATGTACTAAGTGAGATTCGATATATATGTTTCTCCTTGCCGGGATGGTATTAATTCCATTGTGGACTCCCTTGCCGGGACATTATAGTTTTATTGTGTTTACTCCGTTATTGTTTCCTTTTTTTTTTGGATTGCTATCATTTGATGTGTTTGGGTGAGGAAGAGTGTAAAAGCACGAAGGGTGATGCCGTGTGTGAGATTGTGAGTGAATGTTAATGCACGAAGGGTGATGCCATGCCGATATTGTGATTTTAAAAGCACGAAAGTTGATGCCGTGCCATGATATGAGAGATAATGCATGAAGGATAATGTCGTGCCATCATATTGTGAGGTAAAAGCACGAAGGGTGTTGTCGTGCCGAATATATTGATTCTGATGGTGAGGACGAGAGTAAAAGCACGAAGGGTGATGTCGTGCACTTGTTTTCTTATTACTATTCTGTTGCTTAAATTGATATCTAAATTGTGACAACTTCGTTACTTCCATTATTTGATATTTCCTCCCCTCAACATGTTCCCCTTTTCCCTTATGCTTGTTGTCTATTTCTCGTTGTATTATTTTTCTCCGTATATTGTTAAACTGAACATGTTGATTTTGGTTGTCGTGTCCTAGCCTCGTCACTACTTCGTCGAGGTTAGGCTCGGCACTTACTCAGTACATGGGGTCGGTTGTACTGATACCACACTCTGCACTTTTGTACAGATCCTGGTGTAGGGCCCTACGGACCATAGATCGAGGTTGCTGCCTTTAGTCCAGTGGAGACTCCGAGGTAGTCCAGCAGGCGTCTGCAGGCCTTAGCGTCCCTTCCTACTTATCTTCTTATATTCTGTTCTATTTACTTCAGAAACAAATGTACTTATTTCAATCAGACAGTTATGTGTATTATTCATAGATAGTTCGTGAGTTTGTGACTCCAAAGTTCTGGGATTGGTTTCTGTGAAATTCCGTAAAGGCATACATTGAGTTTATATACCTTACTCCATTTTGTACTTCTATCTATGTTAGTGTTGTCTTTTCGCATGCTATTTGGTAATATAAAGGAATAAGATAAATTGAATATTTACGTTGGCTTGCCTAGCGGGTTCAACGTTAGGCGCCATCACGGTTCCAACGGTGGAAAATCCGGGTCGTGACACTCTATCATCATTGAATGAGATGATAAGAAATTTTTATTTAGTAGCTTACTATATTGGCTAATATATATTCTAAATGCCTCCAAGCAGCATAACCAGCATAGCGCTGAAATGTGCATATGGCTCGAAGGACTTGCACTACTTATCCTTCTGGATAAGCTAGATATCCATCTGTATATTCTATATTGTTGACACAATCTAGCAAAGGACCTTCACAAAATCTAGATACCTCTTATAGTATTCTCAATATCAATCTTACTTGATAATGACTTTTTGCAAGAGAGATAGATTCATCAGTTTAGTGATATACGAGGCAACTTGAAATCAGATACTTATTCCAAAAATAGATTATTACCAAAGTCACATACAAATCTTCATAGATAAGCACAAATAAAGATATCAATCAAATATATAAAGTTTATGCCAAACAACCCTAAAATTGAAATCAAAACGAAGAAAATAAACCTACATGATATTACCTGCCGATTCAAATAACAATCACTGAGCAGCCAAAACTCAACTGCATTGAGCGTGGCCATTCAAAGTATCAATGGTGGATCTTGGTAACTTTAGACAGAGGAGATAAACAAAAAACGACTCTCATCAAAAGAATAAATGAATAGAGCATAAATTTCTTACACACGCCTCTTAACTCAACCAATGTGATTTTATATGATCAATAGTGGTCGTGCATACTTCATTGAATTAGGATATTCAGCTTCGAACTGTATGGCATGGAGCTACCTAGCAGTCATATAGCAACATCAACATTTAAAAGACTCAGTGATAAGCTTCACCACAATTTTTCAACACACATAGCTGCCTTTTATATTTTATTGTAAAATAAATATTTATGGTATTGTATTGAGGCATGAAATACGTTATTTATGTTTTTCCTCTCTCTTTCTTTCAATTACCAATCGATCTCTCTCAGAATTTTTTCTCTTTCTCTCTCTTTCTTCGAGCAAAATAGGCCGAACCATAGATACACGAGAGAGAAACAAATCATGAAAGAAAGCATAAAAATCTCAAAATCATAAACATTAAAGTAAACCTATAATCAAAAAAAGGAAGTAGAGATACCTTGGGCGACGAAAAGATTGAAGAGAAAGTGGATTCTTAGTGCGGTAAGTAAGAGGAAAAAGAGGAAGAAGCGGTCGCATTAGAAGCGTTGTAAATTGTAATGGAAGGATAGTGAAGCGATACAAGGAGTGTTGGCCGGAAAACGCCATCTCCGACGAACTTTCTTCTTTTTTTTGCTATTTAATCATATACAATGATACAAATACATTATATTCTGTACGAATTCACTCAAACACAATGTATTTTTGTATAAATATATTTTTTTGCCTATGTTTATGTATTTTGAAGGTCTGTATTTTTCAATACAAGTGAATATACATGTATTCATGCATACTGTACATACAGTATGCATGAATACAAGATATAAGCATTGAAATACACTGAATACAAACATTAAAATAGAATAGAATATAAACAGCGAATACATTTAATTTTTAAAATACAGTAAAATACACCGAATATAAATAAAAATACAGTGAATATATACAACCAATGAAATATACTGAATGCAACAGTAATAACATGTATTAGGAATAACTAAAATATTATTAATACAAATACATTTGGATACACTGAATATAAAATAGTGAATACAGTAAATACAAACATTGAATCTAATGAATGCAACAGTAAAAAAAATATTGAGAAACACTAAATACAAAAGTTATATACAACTGAAAAATCATTCTAATTAATTGGATTGATAATGAGCCATATTAGAATTGATTTTGCTGAGTTATATTAGCAGTGTATCACTCACACCATTGATATTATTTTCATTATTAGCCAGCTGGACATACTTATTTTTAAGGTGATTGTCGTTACTGTATTTATGAATACATGACACGAATACAAGTGAATACATGTGCGTACAACGCTCAACTAGATTGCCCTGATTTTTAGGCGCTTTTTGCTGCTGTATTCATGAATACAACAACGCAAATACAACGAATATACTACCGTAACAACTGAATAGTAACTATAGAAAATAATTATGTATATAAAAAATTAGTAGCTATAAAAAATTAATAACCACCGAACAATAATAATTTCTGAATATTACTCTATTTATATTGATAGAAATTATAAGAATTAGAAGTAGTCAACAATGCATGGTGCTGCTCAGTGCTCCCAGACGACCCTTGTTATGTGCACCCACGTCATAATAAAAAACATATTTCTAAATAATTCTAAGTTCCCCAAAAGACAAGTAATCTTGCTGGCACGCAACTTCCAGTCCTTGTCATACACTTGTCACATCAAGCTTCCCCGAAAACAAAATAACTAGGAATATATTCCCCCACGTCCCAATCTCCTCTTAACACTAAAGAATTCCAAGCAAGGGAACCACGTTTCTCAAAATTGTAAGCATTTCCCGTGTCAAAATATCAGAACTTTTGATTACCCTTTTAGGAAATCAAAATATCTAGATTTAGCTATTCTGCCATAATGATAGACTAGAATATTTTGATACTGGAGTACTTGTCCAAGTTCTTAAGCGGTGGGATTTGGGATCTGGTGGAAGGAGTAATTTTTTAAAGATAGAAAAACCAAACAAGAAACCATAAATTGACTACAGTAGTTGAAAAAAGTACGAGATTGAATAAATAATTGAAAAAACAATAGTTAAGTCAGACATTAATGCGTGGGGGTTGAGCTGTACAAGGGCTGTCAAGACTTTTGGCATCATTCTCGCGCTTAGATTAAGGAATAGAAGAAAACTAATGCTACATTCTAAGCATGCTGATAGAAGCAAACACTAATTAACAAGTAATATTTCTTCCCTGTTCCGATTTTTTTAATTACAATGGTTGACTTAACTCTCTGCAAATCATGACAAACAAAATCTGCAGGCCCCATTTTATTTTGGTTTTGTACCTCAACGTGGCCACAAAATATTGGTCCATTCCATCATTTCTCTCAGCCACTGAAGATAACATATTTGATTACAAAGGGTCCAAAGGAATCTATATCTGAAAACATTAGCCTTTTGTCACTATGTGACCTAATACTACCTTCCAAGTGTTATAATAATGAACTTAAACTTGCCTAACTGAGAAGAAAGGTACGTGTTGATATTCCCATATTAAAATCTTGATGGCTTATAATCGAGACACAACAAAAGACTTCCAAATGAGATTAAAAGGGATGAAAGAATTCAAAGTAAGGGCAACCCGGTACACTAAGCTCCCGCTATGAGGTCCGGACCACAAGGCAGCCTTACCCTGCATTTCTGCAAGAGGTTGTTCCACGGCTCTAACCCGTGACATCCTGGTCATATGACAGCAACTTTGTTAGTTACGCCAAGGCTCCCCTTCGAAAGAATCCAAAGTAATTAGCATGAAATCAGAATTGCCTCAAAATATTTGCATATTGGATAACTTCTAGAAAGAAGGAACAGGGTGGTAAAAGTTTAAGAAGAATTAGATGAAAGCAACTGCATATTGTCACTAGGATCTTAACAAAACCCTGCAGAACCAAGAAAGGGAGAAAAAGAAGGGGAAGATAGATACAAGGGATTAGTACAATTACTGAACAAACCAAACCACTAAAGGGAAACATTACGCCAAAAGCTCCACCAGTATTGTTCGACGATCAAATTATCGTCCGTCTGCTGACGTAAATGAATCAGCGAATCCAGATGGTCGAGTAGGTATGCTTGTTTGTGTATTGTCGCTGCTGGCTAGGTATGAAGAAGAGCCGTCAATGCCACTCATTCCCTCGAGAGCCTGCCACTTCTTAACTGCTTGGGGTAGGGACATGTCATAATCGATTCCATATATTTCATCCTCATCTACTTCTGCTGGTTTCCAGAGCTCAGCTAGAGATGAAAGCACGTTGACAGCATGACCCATATCTGGTCTCTGATGGGGTTCCCTTGCGCAGCAGTGACCAGCCAACTCAGCAACAGTGCTGACACTGGACAGAGTTTCTTCATCAAGATCAACTGTGGGGTCAATGGCCTTTCGGAATGTCTCCTTATTAATATGCATTCTGCGGAACCATGGGACAAGATGCATGCTTTCCTCAGGCTGCGATTCATCAAGAGCTTTTCTTCCAGTAATTAGCTCCATCAGAATTACACCAAAGCTAAACACATCAATCTTCGTGGTTACTCTGCCCGTAACTGTCCAATTAAACAAAATAATCAGTGTTAACTATTGCTTTCATACTAATGATGAAATTCAAGATGAGAATTGTAAAATTAAATTTCAAATTGAACATGGTAACTGTGGATTCATATAGTCAGTCAATCACAACGTGTTTGGGATTGACGCATTGCTGTAGGGAGAATAAAATGTAAATAAGAAACCAAATGGAAGAACCCTATCAATGCTTGAAGGATATGAACTACAGCAACACGACTTTATTATCGAGGAAGAAAGTTTTAAATCAGAGAAAGGCAAGTGCTTTTCCCCAATACGAAGAAGTCATCATCCAACACTATTTTGTAAACAGAGCACAACACATGATGGGTATTATCAATCTCTTTGTCCAACAGTGATAGTGAATAGAACAGAACTGACTTATGAAAATCAGAGCCATGTTGCCAGGAAATTCCTACATTTTACCAAGGAAATGGATGGTGTCAAGCAAAACAGTAAAATAAAATTTTCTCCGAAGTATTTCAATTTAAGTTGATTGAGGCATATTGCTTATTTTTTATGTTCTCAGAACTCCCAGTCCATTATTTGAAGATATATGTTACAGCGTAAGTTCATCTGCTGCCATCTTACAACAGGAACTTCTCCAACTTCATTTTTTATTGGTTTTGATTCAGCTGTCCTCTTAAGCTTATTAGTTTCATATTATTTGACCTTATACACTTGCATTCTTTGGTTTATGTAAGCAAATAGATGCAATAATAAAATGAAAGTTAACAAGTTACATGATGAGTTTTACCTGCATACTCTGGTGCAAGATAGCCAAAAGTTCCGGCTAACCTTGTAACCACTGAAGCTTTTCCATCAGGAGCAAGGCGAACAAGTCCAAAATCTGCTACTTTTGCCCTCATATCATCTCCCAAGAGAATGTTTGATGGCTTCAGATCTCTATGAATGAAGCTCTGTTGAGCTAAACCGTGAAGATACTCAACACCCCTTGCAACATCCAATGCTATGGTTAGTCTCCTTGTCCATTCGAGGGGTTTTAACCCTTCTTCCTTCCAGTTGAAAAGATACCTGCTAAGTGTCCCTTGTGGCATATACTCGTATACTAGAAGCCTCTCATTTCCATCCAAGCAATATCCTAGCAGTGTAACCAAATGCCTATGGCGAACCTTAGTAAGTACTGCAATCTCAGACTTGAACTCATCCAAACCCTTCTCACTCATAACTCCAGATTCCATCCTCTTAACAGCCATTTTAGTTCCATCATGCAACTCCCCCTTGTACACAGTTCCAAATCCACCTCTCCCCAATATATTCACTTCGCTGAAGTTGTTAGTTACATCCCTCAAAACTTGAATGGAAATCACCATGTTACCAGCCTCAACAATGTGTAAGTCCCCAGGTGCGCTGCTGCTTCCACAACTATCCCCTCCATTGACACTTGAACCAGCAATCGTGATCTTAACAGCATCTTGGTCAGGTCCTGAATGATGAGGATGAATAACCACTGTGTGTGGACTCTGAACTCTACCTGACCGCTTGTGTTTAGTCCTGTAAAGGCAAAAGACAAACAGCCCAGCAAGCACAACGGCAGCACAAACACCACCGATCACTGAGCCCACAACAACCCCAGTTGAAGACTTTTTACCACCATTTGCATGAGTTTGTCCACCTCCGCCCCCATCAGATGAACCAGGAGTGCTCCCCGAAGGTGTTCCAGGTGAAGGTGGAGGTGGATTATCTTTCCCAATATTGACATTGCCTTGAGTTTTCAAAAGAACATTGCTCTTAAATGGTGGGATTTTTCCATAAAGTTGATTATTAGAAACATCCAATTCCCTCAAGTTAGGCAATAGCGCAAGCTCATTTGGAATAGTTCCTATAAGATTATTGTTTGCTAGGATCAGCTTCTGTAATGATGTGATGGAGGAATAGTTGGGAGAGATTGTCCCCGTAAGTCCCATCTTCTGAAAATTCAGCACTGTAATGTTGCCACCATCACAAGTTATGCCCATCCAAGGGGAACACGGATCATTCCCCTTCCAATTCTCAGCAAACTCCCTAGGGTACCCCACATCTTTAGCCACAGCCAACAGTGTATTAACCCGCGAGTCACAAGGAACATCTGGCTGTGACGAACAAAAACTATTCGTATCAGCCAACATATCCACTTGCACTGAAGATGGAAACTTTGGCGTAGGCCCTTGCAAAAAGTTGTTTGTCAAAATAACCTCTTTTAACGAAGGAAGATTAACCAAAGAGTTTGGCACTGGACCAGTGAGGCTATTATCTCTCACACTACAGTTTTGCAACTGACTAAGTCCCGAAAAATCAGGCAAAGGGCCTGAAAACGCATTGCTTTGCAACCAGAGTTCGGTTAATTGAGTCATGTTTTGTATCACAGCAATCGAGCCATTCAGCCTACTTTTTTGACCATTTAACCACAATGACTGTATCTGAGAGCCCGAAAAGCTTGAGGGCAGAGGACCCTCCAAACTATTAAACGACAAATGCAAGTTCGTTAAGCTAGCAAATGCATCAAAAAAATCTGGGATTATACCAGTAATATTAGCAGAAACGGCAGAGAAAGTCTGAATAGACGTAGCACTTTTAAAACTTTCCGGTATTGACCATGGCGAAAACTGATTTTTATCCAAGTAAACACTTTGCAAAGAAGTCAACCCGTCGAAAAAATCGGTAGGAATTGAAGTGAACCCATTGTTGTTTAGAAGAAGGCTCTGTAACGAATCCAACCCAGAAAAACTCGGGAGTGACCCAGTGAGTCCATTGTTTTGAACTTCAAATACTAGCAATTCAGTAAGGTTATTCAAATTTGGTGGGAGAGAACCTTTCAAACCTTGATTTCCGATTTGGATCCTAGTCACACGGCCATCCTTTGTACACTGAACTTTCTCCCACTTACACGGGTTCGGGTCGTTCCAACCGAGCGAACTCGGCGGGTTGATTCGTTTCTTCAATTCTTGCATCACTGCAGCGTCGTTTGCAGCACTACCCTCCTGAGAGTATACAGATGATACGACGTACAACAACAGTACTAACAAACGAAGAGAACCACCCATTTGTAGTTTCTTCAATTTCATTGTGTTAAGAACAAAGAAATACACACAGTAGAAAAAGTTCAAAATGGGTCAGAAAACTGGAAATTCTCTTTCTTTTTCCTTAAAAGGTTTAGGGTTTTCTTAAAGCTGGGGATATAGGAGAATTTTGGAGAGTGTATAAAGGAAAATGCGGGCTTTTAGAAAAAGGAAAGAGAGGTAGCAGATTGAACGGCGGAGACGGAGGGGAACAAAGAGAGGAAAAAGGTTTGGTATTTGGAATTTTTGTTTGCTGAGCTGTGAGGACATTTTTTGCATTTTGAACCCTGTATATTCAAACATTCTGCACTTTAACCCGTGCCGTTATTTGTATTTTTTAATACTTCATCCATTTTATTTTATATGAATATTTTCACTTTTTGATTCTCCTGGAAATACAGTAGTTAACTTGAAACAAATCAAGATCCGATGGATTGAGAAAATCCTAGACGATCAAGACCCAATTCGATTGAGAACCTCCAATCCATCAATTTTCTGTGATCTCAAAAGATATAAAATGGATTTTTGGCTTTAAAGGTAATTTGTAGAAGATATTGATTTTCATTTCTGGGTTTTTTGCTTCCCCTATTCTCTTGGTTCCGTGGGTGTTTGCGTATTTTGCAGGGATCACTTTTGGGAGGTGCACGCGCACAAGCAGTAAAGTTACAGCTATACGCCGAGTTCCGCAGCATCGGGAGTATGCCAAGTCAAGAGTTCCAGGTTCTATTCGCGGGAATTGGTACCTCCCGCCTCTTGTTTCTCCGTCCATTGTGTTAATTACTTGTTGGCGTAGTATTTCGTACTAGTCTAGTCAATTTAGTGGGGTTGTAGTTAATATTTGCTCCCTTTGTTGTTCTGTGGGGTATTTTTTTCTTCGTTTCATTTTTAGACCTTCGTAGGTATAGAAGACTGTGGCTTGTAATGGCAGAGTAAGGTCATGTCCTCGAGGAGGTCGAGTGGTGGGGAGGAGGGTAGGGCAAGAGTCGGGGGTGGGACGGGGCCCAAAGGGGGTAAAAGGAACAAGGTAGCATGTAGGTTGAGAGTTAGATCGTGGAATATAGGGACGTTGACGGGTAAGTCTATTGAGCTGGCGAAGATTCTCCAGAAAATGAGGGTCAATATAGCATGTGTGCAGGAGATTAGGTGGGTAGGATCGAAGGCGAGGAATGTAGACGGGTATAAATTGTGGTTCTCCGGAGTCGTGAAGGGCAAGAACGGAGTGAGCATTTTGGTGGACAGGGAGCTTAGAGAGTCGGTGGTAGAGGTTATACGGCTGAATGACAGAATGATGGAGATTAAGGTATTAGTTGGAGGAAGCACTCTGAACGCCATTAGCTCTTACGCGCCGCAAACGAGCTTGGACGAGGAGGTTAAAAGGCGCTTCTGGGAGGCGCTGGATGAGGTGGTGTAGGGTATTCTGCCTTCGGAGAAGCTATTCATATAAGGGGATTTCAATGGTCATATTGGGTCGTCTGCTGGTGGCTATGGTGAGGTGCAAGGTGGCTTCGTCTTTGGTGATAGGAACGGGGGTGGTACCTCACTGTTGGATTTCTCTAGAGCTTTTGAGTTGGTGATCGTGAACTCTATGTTTTCGAAGAGAGAGGAACATTTGGTTACTTTCCGGAGTATGGTGGCTAAGACTCAAATTGACTATCTCCTCCTCAGGAGGTGTGATAGGGGGTTGTGCGAGGATTGCAAGGTGATCCCGAGTGAGAACCTCAACACTCAACATAGGCTCCTAGTGACGGACGTCAGTATCTTGATGAAGAGGAAGAAGAGGTTTGTACGGGGTCCGTCGAGGATCAGGTGGGAAGCTTTGTCTAAGGATAATGCACAGGAGTTGGAGGGGCGACTGACGAATATGGGTGCCTGGAAGAGTGGTGGGGATGCTAGCGCTATGTGGTAGGCGACGGCGAACTGTATAAAGAAGGCATCAAGAGAGGTGTTGGGAGTTTCGAAAGGCTATTATGGCGGGCACCGAGGCGACTGGTGGTGGAATGATGTGGTCCAAGGTAAAGTGGAAGCCAAGAAAGCGGCGTACTTTAAGTTAGTAAAGAGCACCAACGAGGATCAGAGGAGAGCGAACAGGGAAAGATATAAGGAGGCTAGGAAGGAGGCGAAAGTAGCAGTCACAGAGGCTAAGACTACAACTTTTTGTTGGCTTTATGAGGAACTTGGGGGCAAAGGTGGGGACAAGAAGTTATTTCGGTTGGTCAAAGAAAGAGAGAAGAAGGCTCGCGACTTGGATCAAGTGAGGTGCATCAAAGACGAGGATGGTCGAGTATTGATGGAAGAGGCCCAGATTAGGCAAAGATGGCAGTCATACTTTCATAAACTTCTGAATGAAGAGGGGGATGGAAACATCGTGTTAGGAAAATTGGGGCACTCCGAGAGTCACTAAGACTTTAGGTATTGTAGGCGTATTAAGGTTGAGGAGGTCGTGGATGCGATGGGTAAGATGAGTTGGGGCAAAGCGACCGGACCTGACGAGATTCCAGTAGAGTTTTGGAGATATGCAGGTAGGGCAGGCTTGGAGTGGCTGACTAGGTTATTTAATGTTATCTTCAGGACAAAGAGGATGCCTGATGAGTGGCGGTGGAGTACAATGGTTCCAGTGTATAAGAACAAAGGGGATATCCAGAATTGTAACAATTATAGGGGTATCAAGTTACTAAGTCATACTATAAAAGTTGGGAGAGGGTGGTGGAAGGGAGGATGATGAGGGCGGTGTCTATATCGGAAAACCAGTTCGGGTTCATGCCGGGCCATTCTACTACGGAAGCTATCCACTTTATTAGGAGGTTGGTGGAACTATATAGGGATAGGAAGAGGGATTTGCATATGGTGTTTATTGACCTAGAGAAGGCATATGACAAGGTCCCTATGGACGTCTTTTGGAGGTGTCTGTAGGTGAAAGATGTGCCGGTGGCTTACATTAGGGCGATAAAGGATATGTATGATGGAGCTATGACTCAGGTTAGGACTGTGGGGGGTGACTCAGAGCCTTTTCCGGTAGTTATGGGATTACACCAAGGATCTGCGCTCAGCCCGTTCTTATTTGCTCTGGCGATGGACGCACTGATATCCAAGGAGAGGTGTCATGGTGTATGTTGTTCGCTGATGATATAGTTCTAATTGATGAGACGCGAGGTGGCGTCAATGGGAGATTGGAGGTATGGAGGCAGGGTCTAGAGTCTAAAGGTTTCAAGTTGAGTAGGACTAAGACGGAATATGTGGAATGTAAGTTCAACAATGTGACGGGGGAAGCAGATGTGGAAGTCAGGCTTGACTCACAGGTCATCCCCAAGAGAGAAAGTTTTAAGTACTTAGGGTCAATATCCAGGGAGATGGGGAGATCGACGGGGATGTTACACACCGTATTGGAGTAGGGTGGATGAAATGGAGGTTAGCGTCTGGAGTCCTGTGTGACAAGAATGTGCCACCAAAACTCAAAGGTAAGTTCTATATAGCGATTGTTAGACCGGCCATGTTGTATGGAGCTGAGTGTTGGCCAGTCAAGAATTCACATATCCAGAAGATGAAAGTTCAGAAATGAGGATGTTGAGATGGATGTGTGGGCACACTAGGCTGTATAAGATCCGAAATGAAGATATTGGGAAGAGGGTGGGTGTGGCTCCTGTGGACGACAAGATGCGGGAAGCGCGAGTTAGATGGTTCGGGCACGCGCGGAAGAGAAGCCTAGATGCACCGGTTAGGAGGTGTGAGCGGTTGACTTTGGAAGGTACGAGAAGAGGCAGAGGGCGGCCTAAGAAGTATCAGGGCGGGGTGATCAGGCAGGACATGGCGCGACTTCAGATTTCCGAGGACATGGCTCTTGATAGGAACATGTGGAGGTAGAGCATTAGGGTGGTAGGATAGGGGTAGTCGCGAGTTCTTCCCTCTTTGTATCGGGTAGTCTGATAGAGTTTCGTTTAGGTTTGTTAGCGGTCTTTGTTGTATTCACATTGTTGTTTTGCATAGTTTTGTGTTATTGTCTTTTCACTTATTTGTTGTTGTTATTTTCTTTCTGGTATCTTTTGTTATTACATGCCTTTTCTCTTATTTCTTTTCTGATATTATTGTCTCTCCTGTTGAGCCGAGAGTATCCTGGAAACAGCCTCTCTGCCCTTTTCGGGGTATGGGTAAGGTCTGCGTACACTCTACTCTCCCCAGACCCCATTAATAGGATTTTACTGGGTATGTTGTTGTTGTTGTTGTTGTTGTATTTTCACTTTTTGAGATTCGTCTTTGATTAATTTTAAAATATTTTTTTAATTACATTAACATGAGAAGATTGCAATTTATAGTACTTTTCGAATAGTTTTTTAATGTCTAAATCTTAACTTCAAAATATTGAGCTAATTTAATCCAAATTGACCTTCGAAAAGCGAAAGGTTCCATTTCATATCACATCTTTCCTTCTATGTTCTATTTTTACCCTTAATTACATACATTTATAGCCGAAAAAATATTAAGACATGTTTAATATAACAAATTAAAAGTACTTCTTTCTCTTTCTTATATTCTGTATCAAATCAAATATATTTTTGAAATATATTTTCTTCTAAAATCGTTATGACATTATTGTTTTTACCTAAATGTCAATATAATATCTAGATTAACAAGAAAACAACCACTTTATTATATTTTTAGATTTTTATTTCAATTGGGGTTTGAGGTGAAATGTAGCCTATCACCCAAAAAAAAATATAAAATATGGGTTACAAATTGCATAATAGTACATATATTAGGGTGCAAAAGAAAAAGGAGTCGAGGATGAGAATGATGGAAGTAAGGCTTTCCATAATAGGAGAAGTTTGTTTTGGATGAAAAGAGAGAATAAAAGGAAGGAATAAAACTGGCACATGCGAGTGGAGTGGGGTCCCCATAATGGGGTTTAAATATGGACATGCTGGATTAAATCTAATAAGATTACACATTTCAAGGGAATTTTTATGTTTTACTCAATGCGACAAATTACGTAATTAGTACTTGTATTTATGTTATCTTTGATTTCAAAATGATGACCGTAGACATCAAGGTCTCTATCCTAAACTACGTTCGAGAAATACGTTGCTCCAGCCCTCGAATAAAATTATATTTTTTCATATTTATATTGTGGTTGCAATTTATTTTTGTATCACATATAATTTGTTGCAAACAATGACATAGAGATGTTCTTAGTTTAATAGGTTCAACTCTCAACTGCAGCATTTTCGCAGTTTTCCAATCCCATTGTGTCACATCCTGTAAGCCCCTGGGGGCTAAAGAGCAGAACGTAAAAACAATTGCTAAAAGAAAAAGAAAAGAAAAAATCTGACTAAAATTGCTATCCCATATATTAAAACCAAAATTGTTATCCCATATTTTAAGGGAAGAATACAACAAAATACAAACCCAAAATGATACTCAGTTCTTCTTATCATCAAATAAAATTAAGCTACAGAAGAACTATTGGTTTAGGATTGGAACCATCTTTTAAGCTGTTTTGAGCCCTGCTGCTTACTATCAGTTTGATTAGAACTGTTGTTTGTGAATTTGGATCTGTATTGCTCAATCAGCATATCCAGCTTGTCTACAGCATCCCGTCCCACCGGGTCTTTATTCTTTTTATCCTTTTTCTTGACCTGTAAACTCATATTTTGTTTCTGTTGGTTAGTTTTATCTTCCAACTTCCTCCTTTTTGTTCTCACTGCAACATCTTCTTTATGTCCAACCTTGACAGCAGCATTATCAGAATGCTCATTTCCAAATTTGCCAACCTTTTTTCCTTCTTGATTATCTTTTGGCTTTTGTTTTGTGCCTCCTAGCTTTTTACCTTCCTTCTTGTTGTTCTTCTTCTTCTCATCTCTTTCTTCTTTAGAGTTGGTTCCTCTGGCACCTCTATTTTTCAGTTCATCTCCATCTTTACTCCCTGAAACTGACGATACATTGCCTTCCTCTGCAGTGGCACCTCTGACACGCTTGCTTTTCACTACATCTCTATTCCCAGCAACTGATAATGTGTCCCCACTGGACTTGCGTTTTCTTGACTGTTTATCACGGGGATTCAGTTCAGTTTTATTGGCATTCTGCTGCAGATCTTCTCTGTTCTTGTTAAAACCTTGCTGCTGAAGTTTCTGATTACGAAGCTTCATTGTTTGCACATTATCAAGAGCAAACTCCACTATTGGACGATGCTCAGGACCAAAAGTCTCTGGAAATATATAATTACTCAGATAACCCATAAACCTAAAATCCAGAAATACGTAAGGTTGCAATATCTAGCACACTAAAGGCATATTACCAGGATTGTTGTTGAGAACTCTCAAAGCCACAAGTGCATGTTGATGCTCTGAGAACTCAAGAAAAGCTACTCCGCGAGAATGATTCTTTGCTACTACTTGTCCTTTTTTCACATCCTTCAAAAACTTTATCTGCAACATAGAAAAAGATAATGAGTTGCAAGAACAAATATAGCCAAACTGTTAAGACTAAATTTCAAAACATAGCTCACCTGCCGGATCACAGGCTTTTGCTTAGTAGCACGAGAGGTAACTGCGTCAATGCAAAGTGTCTTCAGCTGTTTTTCAGTCATCGACTTGGGAAGATTGTATACAATCAGCCGTGTCCTTGAGACATGGAAATTTGGGGATTTCAGCTTGATCATCTTCTTTTCTTGCAGCCTGAGTGAGGAACTACATTAGCATCGCAAGCTAGGAACATATAAAACATTTAAGAACTGCAATAGAACAGCTCCACAACTTTTAAAAGCATTCTGCATTTACTGATTTAAGAAAAGCATAAAACATTGCACAGGTCATCAAAAGAGTAAAAGGTGAAGTAATTATCTATTCGTCCAAATTATTTGCTAATTAATTCAGTTTCAACCTAAAGTGAAAGGGAAGGAATAAATAGTCCAAGGAAAATCACACTGGCATACCAAAATATAATAAAAGAGGGGAGCGTTTGCTAACCGTTGAATGCAGAAAATCTACAAGAATTATTGTAAAGGGAGTTGCCACCAACCTGAAATGTAGCCTGTAGAGGCAAACTAAATACTCAAACTAGCAAAATCACAAGGAATCACCTCTCGTGACTGCAAGACATTACCTATGAAACCAGTTGCACTCTAAACAACAGAATGTTATTCATCAGAAGAAAATTAGCCTCATCACGGGGACATTTCCGTTTGACAAAATGTGTGTTATGCCAACCCACGTAACTTCACCCTCTTGCATAGTTCAAACTCTTGAAAGATACTCCGCATACACCACCTTAGAGTTTTCCATGATCTAGTGCCTTATTCGTCATCCTGAACTGCAATTCCTAAAAACTTGGCTAATTTTGTCAAGTTTACGCTCTCTATTTTTCACGTAAAAGAAAAAATCTAGCTTAGAGTAGGCAATTCAGGAGGAAGATCAAGTCCAGCAGAGATGGGCCAAACTTTCCTGCTTCTATTAAAGAAAGTTGGTTAAATAATGGAAAAGGTCTTCCACTGTTCTTATGTGGGACTTCTATCAAACACAATTAGCAGATTTCCATCACAAACTTATATCCAGCTTGTTACCTTTTATTGTCTTAACAGGGAGCTCTAATTTTATAAAATATGAAACATTATTATTATTACACAAGTCACTCCTATATATTACTTTATGCTCTGGACATATAGACTTCTCTCAAGGGATCACTCTTGCTCTATGAATCAATGTCCTATATCATGTTAGAGAAGCTTTTATTAAAAAGGAGTCATAAGAATAGGGGCAATTCCGAGTTTCCAAAAAATTATTAGCTGATATGAGGTTAATTGTTAGGATATGCACAACCAAAAGCATGTTAACCTTTCAAGATCCACCATTTTGAATTTAAGAAAAAACTTGGTAAGACTTACCCCTTGCGCTTTGACATATCATTCGCTGAAACACCTTCAGCAGCTGGGGTCCCCTCCACAATAAGACCCTCCTGTTACAGAAAAAAAGATTGCATCCACATTAATTTTAAAAAATCTCTTGGAAGAAGTTAAATGCCGAGACGGCATTAGCAATAGAAGCCAACCTTTGCCAGGTAAAGGTTGCGGTGGTCATTATCCTCCTTTTTGGCCTTCTCCAACTCCTTATCATGAGCAGCTTTCTTGTCCAAAGCCTTCAAAATCTTTAATTGCCGGCCCTTCAGAAAGACACCTAAACCATCCACAACATTGGCAGCGGAAACAGCAGCTTCAGCAGCCTCTGCTGTTTTAAATTTGAGAAAACCAGTACCCCTTGGTCGCCTGCAACATGTAGAATAAGTTTACTAGGAGCCGTTAGACAACAAAGTGTAAACACACCGTAGAGCTCATACTTGGTGACTCGGTCAAGAACCGGAGCAAAGTACTCCACTTCACCAAAAGCAGAAAACCGTTGTTTGACTTCTTTATTATCAACGTCAAAAGGAAGGTTGCTAATGAAAACTGTTCCCTGCAGATCATCTGCTCCCTCACTTTGCCCAGCATTAATCTCTTTGCTCTTGTCTAAATTGTCGTGTGGTGTTTTATGTGCCATAGATGCACCCAGTGGTTCATCGGGTGGGAGAATAGTTTCAACATCCTTTCCCTGCTTGGGAAGGCCCGAAATATCATTTGTAGAAGTAGTTGGCCCTATTGAAGTTGGAGAAATGAAATTCTGAAGAACTTTTTTCGCAATGTTTGCCTCTTCGTCAAAATTAACTTCAATCTGGTTATTTTCTTCTTCTAAAAGGTGAGAGTCATCTCCGTCCTCTTCAGCTTGCTGAGATTTTCCATCAATTTCAATGTCTTCATCCGTATCGCTACTACCATCATCTTTTGTGTCCTGTCCTGCAGAGAAAATAGTGTAGACAATTTGTTATGTTCCCAAACTCATGAAACAATGCCTTTAAGAGCATAAACAAAGTAACTGATATATAATTATAGCATCAGCACCAAAATGAAAAATAAAGGAAGAACTAGCTGTGGAACAGTTTAGATGGATGAGTTTGAGGAAAAAGGGGGATAAAAAGCTCTAAAAGCATGATCAACAATGATATGCTCTTGTGAGAAACCCCCCAAAATACCTAAACTATTGTTAACAGGTCTCTACAAGTAACCACACATCATGCATTAGGTACCTAGACACCGAAGGATACTTAACATTATTTCAAATTCACTTCTAAAAGAACTTAGTTCTCTTCATATATACAGAGGAGAAATGTTGGACACTGGGACTTCAAGAAACCAAGCAAAGCAAGACTTGCACACATGGATCTTTTATTAAACAAAATTGAACCCGATTCAAAACATGAAGATCTTGATGAAGCATATGAAACGAAATTAGCATTCCAAACACATTTTGAGTAACAGAGTCAAAGCAACTAAGATATTACAAAGTGAGCATCCATCTTAGTAGAAGGAGTAGAAGTATCTCAATTACAGAGCAAAGAACGCAACAACCTATTTAAGGCACAATTAGCATTTAGTTTCAGCTTATACTAGATAGATCTGAGTCCATTGCAGTTCAATGCAAATTTTCCTTTTTCCCTTATCTTCTGCAAGCCTCTGATCCACATGCCCCTTGAAACCTTGATTCTGAGCAAGGAGAAGAGATTGAAATATCTATGGCCTGAGGGATTTTCCAAAAGCCAAAAGGCAGCATATACACATCATTCGCGTTATGTTTCTGTCTCATGTCTGCTCACTATAATATACTTATCAAATTGGTGATTTTTTAAGCACATTCATTAAAAATAAGAAAATAGATCTGGCCAAACAATTTTGAAAAAGCAACATGAGCCGCCTAATCATTATTCCTGACTTAATCCAGTGGTGTATTAAATCAGAGAAACCTCTTATATGTTTGGTCACAAAAAAAAACTCGCATACAAGAAGTATGCCAAAAGGTAGATGCCACGCTAGTACTCCATTTCCATGCCTAAAGACCAAAATTTGCTCGATATGATTGGATTAAGAAAATGATGGCATATCTAGCAAAATAAAACAAATACTCTCGGACAAAAAGAGAGACACTTACCATCTTGTAAAGTTGCTGAAGATTGACCACCAGCTGCATAAACCTTTTTTGATATGGCCCAATCAACTGCAATAGTTCGTTTACTCAATGTTTTCCCATTAAATGTCTTAATAACCTACAAAGAGATATTCAAAACAAAATTAGGAGTTCAACTAGATAAGAAACCAAGGTATAACCAAATGAAAGTTCAAAGTGGTGCAAGCTCCTCAAGTACATCATTGAAAACATAAATTGGAAGCACTAGCATTTTGTGATGCTTATCACTCACATATTCCTTATAAAAGAGAAACTCCAATCATATCTATCGAGATATGCAAACTGCGGCAGAAAGTATGATTCTTCACTTTAACAAGGGAAGTGTTCAGTAAGCCTTAAAGACTGTAGTGGTTAAGTTTGACATCTTATACTAACTTGTGTCGTAAAAGATTATCTGATCTCAAAAAAGCACCCTATGAATAAAAAGTAAACACGGGGAGACATTTTGTCGATACTTATTCTTTGCAAGATTAAATAGGGAGCAAATGAGCATCAGAAAAGGCAATTAGCTATGCTATTACCATGAAACAAAGCCCCGGGGCCCCTTATTTAGATCACACCACCAGGTGCTTTTTTTAAAAAAAATAATAACAATAATCACATCAAGAGAGTATAGCAGGTTTAAGATAGTAACAAAGAAAATGTTAATCGACTCATTTTTTTCTACAGCTGAATCGAATTAAAAAAACAGAAATTGGTATTGAACTGTAAAAGAGAATGACAACAAAATGGATTGCCAAATGTAGATCCATATAGCTATAATTGCCAAGTGGAATCTGAGCAGACAACCAAACAAAAAATCTGTCTCGATGCAATTTGAAAACTTCCAAAGGGGCATAAACATCCTTTTGTGCTTCATTTCTTTGAGGTTGAGGGGAATTTCAGAAAGCGGATAAAAACAAATTCATCAATTCTTTCACCACATGTGCATCTTCACGGTTCACTTCCTCAGACTATAATAGCTTCTTAATTTCAAGATAGAAGAAAGGAATCAACTAATTAAAACCCTTGTTATTAAAGTTACTTGATATGAATATGAAGTTCATACATTCTCTGCATCCTGCTTCGACGTAAATTTGACAAACGCAAATCCTTTTGATAACCTGCAAAATGCTAACTTATGGTTAATAGTGGCAATTAACAATAACAAACTTTAGATTGTAAAGGGAAGTCCCTTACCCTGTCTCAGAATTCTTAGGAATAACCACATCCCACACGAAGCCAACTTTTGAAAACAGATCTTTTATCTCATTCACTTTGGCCTATGTTTTATTGCCAAGCTCAAAGGTTAGAGCTCTGTGAGCACAGATGAATATAAAGGAAAATGGTACACTAAAAGTGGATTAGCTTATAGAACGTGACATAATAAAATAGAGAACAGAAGAGTAGACCTTAAAAGGAAGATTCCTCACTATAAGTTTCCACCTTTGCGTCTTTGAGCCCTGGTCAGAAATGTATTAGTTAGAAAGTGCAAGTCCATCAGCTGATATAACTCTTCTTACAAAGTTGGGCAGCAAACTGTGTCCAGTAACAAGACCTCTTCCAAACAAGAATGTTGCGCTAGCAATTTATACAAGTTACAGATATGGGAGAGATAAAAGGTAATATGAGGTGGTCCCCATAGGCATGGCCTACTGGTTGAGGAACAGGAGTGACAACATAGAAACGCCAGGTTCGAGTTGCAGTTACACAACTTCTTGTGAGCGCATCTGCTCTAGCCTTGGTGGATAGGATTATCTCGACAACCTGTGTTTGTGGACCGGACAAGATGTGCAGTGGAGGTATATGCAAATTAACCCAGATACACCAATATCAAAAAGAGGCAGGGTCTAATTGGGAGTAATAATATGAGAAACCATGAGGAAGGCCCACCGGGAACTGATTGACATGGTAAGTAAACAGAGTCACTCGTATTTCCTTTTTCTTCATTCTGACTTTCAGATGCTTAGTATTTTCTCTGGTCAACAAACTACAGCAATACTGAAGCAGAAAGGTAAAAACCTAATACCTAGCTAAAGAAATATAACTATTTAGCAGGAAAGAGCTCAAAAACACAGCTGAGAAGGTAGAGAACAAGTTTCTGCACCATCAGCCACAGCTGTTAGAAAGTATTGAGACTATCATGAAGTTTACTGTGCAATCCACAATGAAATTTTCATTTGGAAGCCGCTAGCTCATGGTGGCTAAAATCACCAATTTTCAGGTTAAGGAGCAGCCCCCAGAATTGTAAAACCAACTGAAAAGAGAGAGTGGTAATAAAGAAGCCAGTGAATTGTTGCTAGAAATAATAATAGCTTCGGGACAGAAGCTGTAGGAAATATTTCTTCAAAAACAAAGTGCACATTCCAAAAAACAATTTTTAATTTATTCTAATAAAGCCAATGATCGAGGACTTCTTCCAAAGCATTACATTGCCTTGGTAAGACAGTCTCTTTTTGCACACTATGAGGAGGATCTATGATTTTAATTCCTGAATGTCTGCTACTAGGGGTGTGTTCTCTTCATCCCTCGGGCATTTCTACAATGGACTTGAATATTAATACTGACTGAAGCATTTCATGCACCACCATTATTTTAATCATCGACAATAACCATTATAGTCTTCACTGAAAGAAATCATGATCAAGGTGAAGCAATAAGTAAAAACAATTTTGGACATGTCCTACTATTTCAAACTTGGTTAGATTTTCCCCTAAGGAAGCCAGCTCACATGAAAAAAGCTAATAAAACAGCAGCATCCAATTATCTGAACAAAATTACAACAACCTCACCTCTCCACCAAGTTGGCGTGCCCAAAGTGTGGCTCCATTTACTTCTTTTTGGTGTAATGATGCAACACAAACTTGAGCTGATTTGACACTAGTGAAAAGTACAGATGAAGCATCCACCTTACAACCATCGTGTGCTAGCCCTAGAATATCAATAGATTTGTAAAATATATTACTGGCCAAGTCAAATAACATGTATCTTATAACTTTTATTGGAATTTATGATCCAACTTGTTTCTTCTAAGGAAGTTATAGTAAAAGTAACCACTTCAAATCCAAAATCCTCAACAACTTATTGCTGATTTAATCCATTGAGAATCACAAATCAAATTAAGCAGTACTAACTCAAAAAGATTTAGACTTTTAGGTAAGCATATTTGCTAAAGAGGCCTTAATCACAAAAACTGCAACTGAGTGCTGAACATAGACATATTGAGAACAAAGCAGTGAGCTATTCTTAACTGCTTCAACCTAAGCACAAACAATGGTAATCCAAGTTAACAACCTGTTTACATGAACACCGACTTGTACAAGGAAAGAGATTACGTGAAAGAAATTTGGAGACCATGCATGATCAATGACTAACACAGGAATCCAAAAGAGAGGATGATCAAGCTTTATGTACTCAATACAGCATGAAAATATATGAGGAATTTGAACTCAAAAATTAGAGGAATTCGACCTTATAGAGATACTATGCCCGCTGCAAAGAGTGCAAGGCATTTGCACTTGATTCAGCAACTGACCATAGAAGTAAGGATTGTCTATTTGATAGAGATGTAACAATATCATAGCTATTAAGAGTTTAAGACCTTAACTCGTTCTTCCCCTTTCTTAATGCCTTCTTAACATAGATAAGAATTTTTTGATGGCTTACACACAAAAGAGTTTATACTAGAGAACTCTCCATTTTTCCATGATTTATAGTACTGACTGTAGATGTTTCCTTCTTTATGTAAAGGACCAGATACACATACATACAAGCAAGCATACTGCGTTTTAAGAAAAGAGTAATCTTAAAGAAAGTCATTACAGGATTAAATCTGATTCATGAAAAAGATCTGATAGCCTGCAGCAGCTGAAATAGCGCCCAAAACAAATGCAAAGTGGAAGCACATGTAAATGGTTTTACCGTGACTTTCAATCTCTTCTTTTGGAAGAGGGTGAGTAACAGAACAAACGGTGCCACACTTCTGCGCAAGCTGGTGAACCTCCTTTGCCATATCCGCATTTATAATACCTCCTATTATAACTGTCCTGGCGACCCTGTTTAACATGAAGGAAGACATATTTAGTAAATACAAAAGGAGGAGTTACATCAGTCAACTAAGGGAAAGGAAAGACTACACAATCACTATTCAACGTTCAAATGCATAACTTCATACTGCCAAAGAGTAATGCAGTATGCCTGTTTCTCTTTTGATAAGTAATACTCCCTCAATTTCAATTTATGTGAACCCATTTGACTAGGCACGAAGTTTAAGAAAATAGAGAAGACTTTTGAACTTGTGGTGTAAAGTGAGGCACATATATTTTGTGTAGCTAAAAATCATTGCATAAAGGTACATTGTTTCCAAATAAGTAAAGAGGTCATTCTTTTTGGCACGGACTAAAACGGAAATAGGTTCACATAAATTGGAACGGAGGGAGTATTTAGTTGATATGGGAAAAACTCCCCTTCTACAAGTGGTACAAAAGGCAGAGAACCTAGACAAGAATGTGGTTCTCTACAAAAGACACTCAACCATCTATGCAAACGGGAACTCCAAGGGTGCATTAAGAAATCAAAAGACTACCTCTGAGCTATACAAAATCATTCTTCACCGCCTCAAAAGTGTGATATGCCTGAGGTTTTAATTAACAAATTTAAGCGCAATGGAAAAATTGCTCCTGAAAGCCAATAATCACTTCTAAAAAATTCTACATGAATCTGAAACTACAAACTTTAGCTCTCAGCTGTGCGACGCATAAAATTTTATATTTGGTAAACGGGGGAGGTTAAAAAGTTCACAAATGATAATTAGTTTTAAACAAGGGAAAAAGGCCAAAATTGTCCCTATACTATAGGAAATTAGTCATGTTTATACCCGTTTCTACTTTCGGTCCAAATATACACCTACCATTAGTAAAGTATACAAAATCGTCCCTAACCTAACAGATTTCCAACGTGGCAGTAGGACCCCTCACTTAATGCGCCAACTGGGCAAATACCAACCCGAATTGTAGAGACCCATGCTCCTTTTTTTGACCCATGCACATTTCTTTGACCCCTCCCTTCCCGTTTACCCTCTTCTTGTGAAGAGTTGAAGATCAGAAAAATGAATAAACAGAAGAAAAGAAATCAAAGCCTAAAAGTATCTCAGATCTGTAAACATGAACATAAAGAACTTGAGGATTTATATATCTAATGATGAACCATGTAAAAAGTTGTAGCCACAGCATACCCAACCCCCGCCGCCCACCGCCCCTTCATCAAAACGGCCGCCGCTTCACCAATCCACCACCTTCTTTCACCAAAGCCACCACAAATTTTATACCTCATCATCACCTCACTTCATCCCATTATAAAAAAGTTTTATTGCCCACTGCTCTTATTCACCATCTCCAATGGACACCCACCATGAAATTCAATCAAAAGCCACCACTTTCACCACTATTATAGTTGCTATCAAAACCCACCATAATCTACGGAACAAAAGGGTAAAAGGGTTGCGGTAGACTGTAAAATGCTGATAGATTTCCAATAGATGTTGGAACAGAAAAGAGGGGTGAGGTCATGTTGAAACAGAAAAGAAAAAGAATGAGAAAAATAACATGAATGGGGATGGGGTCATCCGAGTTTTGTCGCTGTCCAAAGGGATTTTCCGGTGGCCGGCATTCTCAGATATTTTCTCAGCTAGAAGCTAACACTATCACCAAGATCCTGAAATCAAGAATCACAAAGAAAAAGCTAAATATTCCTACTGAACTTTTTGTACATAAGATAAGAAACCAAAAAACCATGGTTATCTTATCATCAGCCATAATTTCCCAGCTCCAAAATGAAAGAGGAAAAAAAGATGAAAAAACAAAGGAAGAACAAGAACTGGAAAAGAAGAACTGAGGAAGAAGAAGAAAAGTTGTCGGTTGAATTAAGAGGGAGAGGTGGGACCCGTAAAGTAGTTGGATAGTTGGGTTAAAAAAATGAGATTCGGGTTGGTATTTGCCCAGTTCGCTGCCACGTTGGGAATCTGTTAGGGTTAGGGACGATTTTGTATACTTTACTAATGGTAGGCGTATATTTGGACCGAAAGTAAAAACGGGTATAAACGTGACTAATTTTCGATAGTATAGGGACATTTTGGCAAAACCCTTTAAACAAAGGTCAAAATACCTCAGCACTTAAGTAGTGCCTAGGCAGGCACCAGCATCATGTCTAACACAAAGACGCAAGACTCAAAAGTTAGGCGAGCAATATGGAAAGAAAGGAATCAAAGATGTTTTGAGGACAACCATAGTTCAATACAAAAGTTGAAGATGAGCTGTTTAATGCTCTTTTATTTTTGGTGTAAACAGGAGTACTTAGAAGAGAGTGAATGTACTTTTGATGTTTTAGATCAATTATGGGTCTTACAGAAATTAGTTTTCTCTTCTGGTACTCTCTTTGTAATTATTGGTTGGTTACACTGATTTAGCGTAACCACTTTTATAGTCAATACAAATATGTTACCTTTTCAAAAAAAAAGTTAGGCGAGCAAGATAAGATATTACAGCACTAATCCACCAAGAATGAAGAAGAATCTAGAGTAACTCAGCATACTTAAAAGTAAAAATTAAATGAAAACCACGGGAAGCGGAAATGATTAATGAATAACAACGGATGACCTGGTCCAATGTGATAGCACAACAATTATCATCCTTCAGCATTTTACAGAAGATTAATCCACTGGTCCCTAGAGTTTTAGTACTTCATATTTGGTCCTTAAATAATACTAACAATACAACATAAACTCTAGAATACAAGATATCCTTTTTTTAATTAGCCGAACAAAAAGTGACAATTTCCAAAAATGATATTTATAACTTAGTTTAAACAGAATATTTTCATAATCAAGAGAAATAGCGCAATTTAATAAATGAAAGTGCAACAGTATCAAATACAAAACAAAGTACCTCTGTTTTCCTGAATAATTTCCTTCATCCGCAGCACCATCGCAAAGCAATGCAGCCTTTCTTTTTCTAGTGGGTTTCCCTAGCTTTTCTGCCAACATTAAGTTACAGCGTCAGGGGCTGTTCTAAAGTAAAATCTGAAGGCTGAAGTTGATTGAATTCTGTATTATCGAATAATCTAAGTCACTAATAATTTTAAAATACAAAAATATCTAACTCATATGATAGTTATCGTTGTACGGAAAAGTAAATCCCGTTCAATGAATAAATATGAAGCTAATGCAAAACCTTATCTTTTAACTGTTTAGTGTATTGTTTATTCTATATTATGTGTATCTAACATAAGTATTCATTCAAGATATCTTAAAACATTTATTTAAGTGTATCCCTGTAAATGTCAAAAAAAAATTGTATTAACTGAATATCTAGAATATGGTGGCTCTTAAATTTGAATTTACATTTTATTGAGACGTGTTATATGGCATGCCATGACTCACGAACGGCCATATTCAACTTAATGAAAATCCAAGTTGGTGGCCAAAATTATGTAAAAGCCGTGGCATTTAATGTATTAAGTGATCCTTTGGTTCTGTCATCAAAGACGTTTAATATATAATAACTTGAGGCATTCAATTTGAAGCGCTAAATTGGGTTCTCAGACAGCACTTAGATACTAAAAGCTACATTTATATTGAAAATAACACTGGTATGCTATAGCAAAGAACCTGTTCCCTGCGAGTTTGAAGCTTGTTTCTTCTCAACTATTTCAGTAGAAGGACCATCCTTGTCGTCTTCTTTATAAGCAGTGTTTTCTGAATAATAAATATAATTGATAAAAAAAATAGTCAGAAAATCATCAGATTGAGTATTTTCTGTTAGTGCAATTTTCCTTATTAAAGGGGTCGTTTGGTTTAGAAACGAGTTATACAGGGATTAATAATGTAGGGACTGTAGTTAAGAGATTACTTTAGTAATGTATGAATTGTAATGAAGGGATTGTTTATGATTGGATGCTTGGTTTGTTGTTTAAAAATACTATATAGTGTATACCTTAAAAAATATTGTTATTCTTCTAACAAAATAAAATATTGGTTACTATATAAGGGTTTCTTTTGCCATTTAATAGTTTTAATCTATGTGTTGCTAATCCCCGAATTCTTTCTATATTTTGTCCAACGTAAAGTAATACATATATTCTCGTATAACTTATGCTGGTACTAGTAATGTGGAAAAGAAAATTGGGACCAAGCATTGCTAAAATAATGCTGAATTTTATAGAAAAGAAAAGTGAAGCCAAACATTATATTAATGATGTTAAATTTTATGGGGAGATTTTATTTTCTCCACTACTCCTAACCAAACATCACCTTTTGAAAAAAAAAAGCTAAAGAAGTTTTAAATCTCCGTTACATTTCCTTTTATTGAGACATGTTAGAGAACATGTCATGACTCTGAATAGTCAGTTTCAAATTAGTGAAAAGCCAAGTTGGTTTCATAAAATATTTAAAACATGTGGCACTTAATGTAGTAAGCTCTCTTTTGGTTCTGTCATCAATCACGTTTATATGTAGTAACTTAAGGCAGTCAAGTTTAAGTGCTGGATTGGGTTCTCAGACAGCAATTAGTAACTAAAAAACTACATTAATATTGGAAGTATCTCTAGTGTTATAGCTACGAACCTATTCCCTGAGAGCTTGAAGCTTGTTCGTGCTTGACTATTTCAGTAGAAGGAACGTCCTTGGCATCTTTTGCATCAGCGGTGCTTTCTGAATAATACAATTGATACAAAAGTAAGATAAGCAACAGGTTGAGTACTTTATGTTAGTGCAATTCCTTACTGAATCTGGCAAAATATGAAACTAAAGAAGCACAAACCTTGATCCCCTTTTGACCGACGTTGTTCACGGGGTGCACGTTGCATAGCTTGTTTAACTCCAATTTTCCTTCCTCCAACCACTGTGCCATTTTTTAGCTCGATGGAACGGTTAGCGTCGTCTACAGATGCACTACGACAACACATAAAGGAAGAATAAGTTGCACAATATACGAACCTCATACACAAGACTGGAAACACACCACTGAATATTTATTCTCTTAAGTAACTTATCAACTATGAAGCATTTGCTTCAATCCAAGATTTATTTATGGTGTCAGATCATGTAAAATCGACACCTTGCATTCAAAAGTAATACTTAGCATTTTCCTACATTGGCAGCATGTTAAACTGAAAATAAAGTTTGGAAAAGGTTCATGTAGATCAAGTTAAGAAAAACAAGAATTCTAAATAATCAATGACAAAGGAAAATATGCAGATAATGAACAAAGGACAAGAACCCCTTTTAATTTTTCGCATTCATTTTTCATACACCATCAATGTCAAGAATGAGATAAAAAAAATTGAGTAGGGAGCATACATTCCAAGGGCGGGGGTAGAGAGCGGGATGCGGGTTCGACCGAACCCAGTAACTTTTGTCCAAAACCATGTATTTGTCTTAAGAAATACATTGAATATTTACAACTTGTTAATTTAGAACCCAATAACTTAAAAGGATTATAATTCCGAACCCATAAGGTTCAAATCCTGGCTCCGCCTTTGGACATACCAACATTTTAAAAACAAAAGGCAGTAAAAAATGCATTGACTTACAATTGCACAAAGCCGAAGCCTCGGTGCTCACTTGAACCTATGCACATAAAAATGGAGACTTGATTAGTTATTCAACAACGACAGAATCCTAGTAAAGGAATAAGTGTTCCATCATTTACCTAATTCTCTTTCACTCATAGCAAAAACTAAAAATACTACGCAATTAAAAAATATAACCATTACTTGCATCTAACTGGTTTTTTTCTTTTTCAACGTATTTGAATTTGTAAATTTTTCAAGTGAAATTACCTTTATTTGTAACCATAAAGCATCGCCTAATTGGTCCAACTTCACTGAACGTCTCTTCCAACTGTAAATAATTAGTAGCTCAGTGTGTTTATTTTCCTCTTCTTCTTTTTTTTGACGAATTGCAGCAGCAAAGAGCTGAATTTTATTTCTATTAGGAAAGAAAGGAGAAATTACCTGGGCATTAGTGAAAGAATAAGGTAAATTGTTAACGAATATGGTGGCAGGTGAATGTTGGCTATCGCCATTAGACATCGTCTTCTTATTCTTTCCCATTTTTTCCGATTGCGAAGAACTGAACACGAAACGATAGCTTTTGAAGTTTATGTGCTGAGGAGATCTTTAGGGGTTTATGGCTACAGGGTTTTTCAACTTCGGGTTAGGACACAATCTTTTAGAGTGGGCTCAACAAGGAATTTGGTCCAGGAAAAAAGAGAAATAGTGAGTTGAGTTCGGCCCAGACCCAAGTGTCAATAAAAGTGGGCTGCCATTGATCATATTGTGTAAAAATAGCGTGGGGTAGACACTATATAAGGTGGTATTTATTTTTTATCCAGCAATTCTAATAATGAGCAAAAATAGTCACTACTCTATTAAATTTACTATGAAAAGACATTTTTACCCTTTCTTCCATTTCTTTTCGTCCCAAACCCTCGCTTCTCTCTCGGTTTATCAAAACCCTTTATCAAAAGTTCAGAACTCTCACTTTTCTTTCCAGAACTTTAGTACAAGGTGAATTGGAGTTGTAGCTATCGGATAGCGACACCAATCTCTGCAATAATTCTATTTATATTTTCTGGAACACACACACACGTTCAAGATCAAGTCTCGTAATATTTGGAATGTAACAAGATTAATGCATTACATTTCTAAGGTTCTTTTTGGGTAAAAATTGACCCTTTATCAAAAGTTCAAAACTCATGCTCATTCAAAAAATAAGGACATGCAGTCCTAAACTTAGAGTTACAAGTTCAAAAGTTAAGGACATGTAGTCTTAAACTTAGAGTTACAAGCTCAAAAACTAAGGACATGTAGTCCTTAACTTAGACGTACAAACTCATAAATTAAGGACATTTAGTCCTGAACTTACAGTAACAAACTCATAAGTTAAGGACGCTTGGTCCTGAACTTAGAGTTGGAAGTTCAAAAATTAAGGACACTTGATTGTTAACTTAGAGTTACAAGGACAAGAATTAAGGACAGGTAGTCCTTAACTTAGAGTTACAAGCACCGAAATTAAGGACATGTAGTCCTGAACTTCGATTTCCAAGTTCAAAAGTTAAGAACATGTAGTCCTGCACTTAGAGTTTCAAGTTCAAAAGTTAAGGACAGGTAGTCATAAACTTAGATTACAAGTTCATAAATTAAGGACAGTTAGTTTGAACTTACAGTAACAAACTCATAAGTTAAGGACACTTGGTCCTGAACTTTATGATCATAAGGGTATTTTCGTCCGGACGGGTAAAAGTTTATTAAAGCAGTGGCTAAAAACTAAATATATTTTAAACAATGACTTAAAAGTAAATACACGTCTTATTACTGGCTAACTATGCATTTTCCCCTCATATTGCGAAGAAGAAATGACACCACATAGCCGCTCTAAATGACTGCTATTTAGGAATTAACCAGTGCGTCCTGAATTTCAGTCCGGGACAAAAATATTCTGAATTATCCCGAAGTTAATAATTTTAATTTAGAAATTTAGGATACAATAAGTATTTTGTTATCTCTAAATAGTATCCTGAGAATGTGCTATTTATGCACTTGCCCTTATTGTGAATAGTACTCCTATTTGTTTATGTTGAATTTTTTTTATTTTACTGGAAATAGCCTTCTTCTGGGTAATTTTTATGGATTTTAAATCATTCTTTATGGAACAAAAATCTCAAACAATATGATCTTATAGAAAATATAGGTTTCTCGAATGCATAATGTAATTTGTCAATGATTTGATTTTCTATCTAAGGGAGTAGCGGCAATTTGAATTTTCATTGAAATGTTTTTTTAGCAAGATTTACAATTGAAATCCTATTTTTTGTATGTGAATGAAAATTTGAGTTAACGAACAAACTATTTTTTCCCAAAAAGGTAAAAAAGAAAAAAACATTATAAATTCAAATATAATCTTATCATAGCAACAAACATAATTGCAAACAGAAAAAGAAAAAGAAATTACACAAATAGCTGGCCAGATTAATTATTTACTTTTTCTAGTCATATTCATATAATATATATTAATTATACATATATAATACATAAATTGTATATATATTATATATTCACCGACTATTTTGAATTTAAGTAATAGAATGAATGACTATTTGGGTTAATTCTTCAAAAGAAAAAGAACAATTAACTAGACTAGCCTCCCATAATAACAATAAACAAAAAATAGCCACATTCTTTTTTAACTGCTCAATTTATACATTTACTTTCATCCTTTATTTTTTGTAGCCCACTACCTGAAAAAACTTAATTTTCTCGTATCTTATTCTCACAGCTAATATTCCTCTTTCTACCCTAATACTCAGTCGCCGTCCATCTCTTTCCGACTGCCGCAAGGTCCTTTTACCGGAAACCACACCAAACCCGCCATAGCCATTTGAGAGAGGACAAAGAAGCTTAATGGAGGAAGTGTAAGAGACTATGTAAAGCCATAGTTATGACCCTTTTTTTTTTTGCCGGTGTAATGGACCTTTGCGCAATTGAGAGACGAGGGATTTGGGTATATGCGGGATTGAAGATCGTGATCTATCTTCTTCTTCTGTCCTTTTTCCAGATTTTCCTCTTCTTTTTCCCCAAATCTATAATTGATGAGATTCTAGACAGTATTAGTGTATAATCACTAAATACTTCATGTATAATCAGTATATTCTCAATATACAAGTATTATATACTTATTACATATTAATTATACAGCATATAAATATACTTTTAAGATGTATAATGTTTATACATTCATTATATATTGTTTATACACCCATTTTCATTTTTGAATAATAAATCTAATAAAAATGAAAACATCATTTGGCTTTATGGTTTTGCTGTGGAATTCACTTGGTCAATGTGATAGTAGAAATAAGTTTCATAGTATTTGTTGAACATAAAGCATTTTACTTTATGGATTTGCAGCGGGGTGCCAATTATGTTAGTCGAGTTGTGAATCTTTTAACTTGAATAATAATTAGCCTTAAATTCATTAATTTGATAGATTGTTCAGATCACTAATTTCCGACGGAAATTTTGATGAAGCGTGCTTTTCGCCCATTTTCCTTGTTTCCTTACTCATCCGGCTAGAAAAGTTTAGGTTTAGTGTAAGAAAAAATTTAGGGCCAGAAGGTGTAATGAACAGTAATTGGGCGGCTATTTTTGTTTTTTCCCCAAAGAAAAAGGATGAGAAAATTTTGGAAAAACAAGATAAGCTAGTTGGACCCAACGTATATGTCAAAGGCCCATAACCATTGCAGTTGTAAGGGGCATAAGGTTTATTCACGTCACTACTTACATAAGTGGCATATGAAGCTTATTAGGTACTTTGTAAGTTAGGAATTTTTACCTCCTATAATAAATGTTGATATCTTATTTATTTTTAATAAATATCATTTTAAAAAATTATATTTTATAGCTACTTTTTGATTTTTATAGTCAAATATTTATTTATGGTCACCTCCTACCCTTAAACCATAAAATACACTTTGTATTATTTTTCTCTCTCATTATTTCAGATTCTTCTCCACCCTCTCTTTCAACGCCAGTTTTTTCCATGAATACAAACTCATGGATTCTCTCTCATCAGCTCCTCCGTTGGTGGTAGTTCCTTGTGTTGAATTTGGCGATTTTAAGGACATCAAACATCTTTTGAGGGTTTCCTTAATTCATCAAATTCATAGATAATATATCATCTTCAAGAAGCTGCACTTTTGCCAACAGAGGATGAAAACGCCTTCTTCACATTCTTCTTCACCGGGTAACTGACTCGAAAATGCTTCGAATTTCCCATTCCACAACCAAAACAGAGCGTTGAAGTTGGTGAAGTAGGGATTTGCAGCTTTTCATGATCATACTCCTCAATTTCTGATCTCGAACGGTAGTTCCTTGTGTTGGAATTATAAGCAGTGGTTGGAATGGAAGACATCGAACACGACGACGAACAAGACAATTAAACAGTATTTGTGCTGCAAAAGATGTTTGGTTAGGGCTGCAACTCGACAAGACGACATTAGTGTTGTTCTTGAACAAAGACGACAGAGTTTGGGGCTGAGCAACTTAAAGATTCTGTTACCTTTTTTTTAAGTGCATTTCAATGTATCTCGTTGTATTTTCATGTATTTCATTCTATTCATTGTCTTTTTTTTCATTGCATTTCATTGTATATCGTCGTATTCCGTGTATTTCATTATATTAGATGTCTCACTATATTCCATGAATGTATTCATATAATTTTTTTAATTAATATAATTTATGTATTCAGATGTATATATGTATTCAAACTATATCTGCAGTATGTATTCATATGTTTTTGCACTATAGATGACCTGATATACTTCATGTATTCAATGTATTTTTATGTATTTAACTATATTCAATGTAATTATATAATTTATATGAAGATTGATATGTTTTGGGGGTATTTTTCGGTTGAGAGTCTTTTTTATAACTGTAAATACAAAATTTGTGTGTTATAATTGAGTTTGTTGAGTTATATTAGGAGTCTATTATGTTAATTGATGCACTTTCCGTTTAAAAATCTCATGTTTCACGCCGTAAATACAATCGAATACAATAATATGTCTAGCTGTAATCCATTGTTTCACGTCGTGAAAACAATCGAATACAAAAATATGTCTACTTGTAATCCCCTGTTTCACGTCTAGAAATGTTATTGTATTTATGAATACAGTAGCTTAAATACATCGAATACACTCTAAAAAATCTGAAAACATAACTATAGAAAATAATATAGTAAATGGTAGCTACAACTAGCTAATAACCACTAAACAATAGTGGTTTGTGAAAAGTTCCCTGATAAGGTCAACTAAACTCAATATTTATACTCCAAAACATAATTATGTAACAAACAATCACATAGTTTTAATGAATGATTTCATAATTATAAAAGTCCAGTAAATTTAGCATTAATAACTTAAAAGTTAAACTTATCAAGTTTAATTTTTAGATCAATCCGTCTTTAGCTTACAACACCGAACATGAAGTAACTTTCCTCAACAAGGCGAATCATATATTTAAATTGGTGTTAGTTGTTACCTAATATATATTTCGCGAAACAAATTAAATTATAAATTAAATTTTATACAATATATATAGACTTTTACAAATATCCCAGTTAAAGCTATACACATTAATGGATAGATCGTGGACATAGGGATTTACTAGCTAGCTTTTTTGTTATTGTTATTGTTAACATAGGTCATAGTAACTTATAATTACGTATTTTAGACGCTATTTACACTCTAATTTAACTGTACTTTATTGATGTTTAAATGATTAAGATAACAAAATGCTCTAATTGAGAAATTTATGCTTTGCAAGAGCCACTACTAGGAGGGAAATAAAGAGCGTTTTGGAGTCAATTATGAACATACAAGGCCAATCAAATGATAGCCCGGATGAAAAGAGCAAGGAAAACAAGAAAAAAATGCAAAAGGGCAGGTCCGCGTAATCGCGAAGGAAAACAGTGAGGAGGCTAGAGTCTGCGGTCGCGTCCGCGGTTGAGTCCGCGATCGCGGACGGGCTGGTAACCGAGACAAAGTGCAAGGGCTTTTGTGTAATTTCTTGGGCAATTAACCTAAACCTATAAGAGCCCAAACTTGCCAGAAGTCAAGAGATGCTTGTTTTAGACATAATTGGAGGCAAGAACAAGGGAAAGAAGATCAAGCAATTCTTTAGAGTTTCTATCTTCTTCTTTCTACTTATCATTGTGAGTCATGAATCATGTTATCGTTATGTTTTGCATTAGTATGAGTAGCTAAACTTCTAATCTAGAGTTTGATGGAACCTATTGAAGGATGAATTTTTTGTTATGCTAATATAGATTTGCCATAGTTTTATATCTATTTGTTCAACTATATGCTTATTGTTGTTGATTGAAGGCCCCTCAATTAGTTGTTCCTATTAAGTGTGCATTACACGGGAGAGAGTGCACATTTAGGTCGTTGTTGAACAATATCATTCATGACGTGTTCGAGGGATCAATACGAAGGGTTTAAAGGTGGAATTAGGGATAACGAAACCTTGGGTGCGATCTAAGTGAGTCGTAATTAAAGCTAGTAGCGTAATTCGGGAGAATATGTCTAGTATATTGTTGTAATTACTCGGGAGAGAGTTACGACAGTCTGAGTGCTCATGATCGATAGAGAAAGACTTAGGCAAATTTATAACAAAATAGTGAAAAGGATTTCGACAATAGGGGAAATCATAACCTTAAATCATTCCAATTATTGTTTACAACTCATTCGTAGTTAGTTCTTATTTACTGCGTTCTCATTAAGTAATAGTTAGTTAGAAAACAACCAATATGTTATCTAAATATCTTGGAAAGTTGATTACGCGAAATTGGGTGAGTCTGATAGCGATTGATAGGTTAATTCCTTGTGGGATTCGACTTCGGACTTGATAACCGGAATATATTTGCAGCGACCGTTTTGTCCTTTTTATAAGGCATAGTTGGGCGTGATCAATAAGGCACAAAAAATCCGTCTTTAATAGTTACACTAAATAATGAATGCAAGATTACATAATATTTTATCACTTAAACGTGAATAATTATTATTTCTTTTCATTTAGTGTAAGATCATGTGCCAATAAGAGCTTGTTTGGGCATAAGAAAAATTTCACTTTTTTTTCGAATTTTTTTCACTTTTTTTTAAAATTGGTGTTTGGCCATAAATTTTCAAATTTTCACTCGAAGATGGATTTTGGAATTTTTCGAAAATTTAAAAAACTCCTAAAAATTATTTTTTCAAAATTGTCACTCAAATCACTCACAAAACTTCAAAAACAACCCAAAATTATATTCATGTCCAAATAAAACTCAAGTTTTCATATACCATTTTCACAAAAAATCCATTTTTTTTCCCCGAAATTTTACAATTCTTATGTCCTAACGCCCACTAAGTATTTACTGGCTGAAGAGTTGTCTTTCATATAACATGGAGTCGCCTATGTGTCTCCCCATGCAACTGCAACCTGCTCCACGGCTTCCCCAAATTTCAAACCCCATTAGTCTTATTTTAATGCAATCGGGGGTCCCATTATCGTCACCAAGAAGTTTGAGAATCGAAATATAAATGCACCCTAGTAGGTAATCAAAAACGCTCCTTCCATTTGACTGTGGCCACGTGTTTAATCAACTTGGTTAAGTTAGGAGTTAGGAGTATTAATGTTAAGGTGGCCTATGTTTTAAGATTTACTATTGTATAAATCCCGTTTTAGTTGAAAATCCGACAATCATATCAATAATTTAACAGAAATATACAACACAAAGTCATGCATAGTGGTTTTATTTAATATTTTTTCTTGGATTTATGATAAGCTAAATATGCCGGCTTTTAGACATATCCTTAAGGTGCATGAATTTATATAATGGTGTTTGGTATCAACACTCAACTAACTTTACTTAATTCATTAAATTACTTGGCAATACACATTTGTTTTTCGTACTACGTCGTACTGTGGTTGACAATGAATTAAACTTTGGGTTTAATCTATTGTTTCACAATGTTAATTAGAAAGTTAGCTTTGGTATAATGGTGTATGGTTTTCAATTTTGTGCTTACTTTAATTTCCTCATGGAAAATATCAAGTTGCACTCATATTAAACGAGTTAATTACCATAGTAGCTAAAATATTAGAGCCATAACACGTAGAATGTGGAATTTGCTTACCTTCGTCAAATTTTAAGAGTTGCTCGAATACACGTTATTGCATGATACAAACAACTGTAACGGAAGTATAATATCATTATACAATATTATAAGCATGAAAATCAAAAGCTGATGTGAAAATCAAAATAATCCTATACTATTATTGGACTTTATACCCTTAAAAGTTATTTTAATAATACCTTCACTATTAATAACAAAGATTAGTATTGTAACATTAAATTTGACTTGGGGCTATCAAAGAATTAAGTAAGGTCCATATATCTAAATTCTACACTTTACAAAGTTAAGCTCCTTAACTTTAGTGTATAATAATTTTTTTGAGCTAACATTTACAATTCTTAAAAAGTTAAATAGTTTTTTTGGGCCAACATTTTATCTTCTCCTTTTATTTTTCTTAGCTTAAATATGTAGATTGTTATTAGAAATTATTTTTGAGCGCAATATTTTCTTATAAATACAATTATGATTCAAAGCATTTTATTATTCATATACAAGACAATATAATTTTTTACTAATTATATGAGATAACGTGCAATGCGCGTGTCAAGGACTAGTTTTTGAGGTAGGGCTAATAAATAGCATAGCAGCTCGCAAGATGCCTTTCAAGAAAGAAAAAAAAGATGCTTTAACGAGTATATATATATATATATATATATATATACATCTTGTAGTTAATCCAGTTAACTAATTTCAGTTAAACCGTCCTACTTAATATTCGAGGGAATATAGCAAATTTCTCATAATTAGTTTAATTAAAGTTACATGGAGGATAGAGTTAAAATTTACATTTGTTAGTCTTCTATTTAAGTTAATTCTTCAACTTTTTTCTCTTAAATCCTCAATTTGCCTAAATAATGGTTGTATTGTTCAAATTTTAGGGGAAATGTAACGGGCCAGTGCCTAGTGTTTACCCTTATAAAATGCAACTTGACTCTCGAGTTAGATCGTCCTCGGATCGACTGAGTGTATAATATGAACTGAATAGCAGAACAAGAGAGCTTCAAAGAGAAAATATTGTATTGCTTTGTTATGCGTGAATGTGATGATTACAAATGATTAGAGTCCCCCTTTATATAGTAGGAGAATTCTAGTTATGGTATAACTCTAAATACAGAAAAAAATCTCATGATTGGCTAAACAGTCGTTCTTGATTCGATTCGTGTCGAGATTTCCGCCACGATCCTTGCCTGGTCACGGATATCTCGGCTTTCCGTTAGTAGGCTTTCTTTGGTCTCGCTCGATGTCTATCCCGTTTGGTCTTGATCGTGGTTGGTCTCGATCTCGATTGGTCCTTCGAATCCCGAGCTTGGTACCTCATCTTCATGTCTCGATCTAATATAACACGGGACCACATCTCGGTCTGCCATCTTAGCCACGATTAATCATACAAAATTAGGCAAACCCGATTTTGACCGTATATAGATAGTCCCCTCGTTTCTCGGAAATAAGATGATAAGAAACGACATGAATTCTTGAGCGCCATCTTTTCGACTGATGACGTCACCGACCAACTCGATCATGACGTAAGCAGCAAAGGTGACCGAAACATCCCGTCGATACAGTTTTTCAGGCATTTAATGTGTTTCAGTCGACGCTTGGCCACTTCCAGCTTTGAACCGTCATTGTGAAATCAATAAATAGATCCCTTCTCCATGCTTACAAACTTTGCTATTAATCTCTTTCACTCTATTCTC
Source organism: Nicotiana paniculata (assembly GCA_005239505.1). Classification (NCBI taxonomy): domain Eukaryota; kingdom Viridiplantae; phylum Streptophyta; class Magnoliopsida; order Solanales; family Solanaceae; genus Nicotiana; species Nicotiana paniculata. The sequence goes on along the minus strand of ML345799.1, from coordinate 1,565 downwards.
CAAAGTTCTTTGCATTCTTTAAGCTTCTTACCTTCAAGTCTTTGAGTTCCATTGTTTGTCTATTCTAAAACACTAAATATTACAATCTCAACTCTTCTTTGCCCTAAAAAATTAAATGGCTAAGACGACAAAAACTATTCCACATAAAGAAATCACCTCCTCGTCTCGACCGACCGACGAGAAAATAACAGCGGAGCCACGCCCTGAGGAGTTTGTTCCCGGGGGGGTGTGTCATTAGTTCCAACTTCAAAGTCGAGAAAACATCGTCAGTTCCAAGTCGATGCGAACCAGTATCGAGATACATATGCTCGATATCCAAAAGTTTCATTGACCAAGTGAAGAAAGACTGCAAGTGGGGAAACAAAGAGGTCGTGATACCGGCCCCAGAAGAAGCGATCACGACCCACGTGGAAGGGCTCTTGAGTGTTTACACTTACCCTTTCACGTTGTGTCCCCTCGATCCGGTCATCATAGACTTTTGCAAGAAGTATTAAGTGACCATCGGCCAAATTCACCCCTCCTTTTGGAGGATTGTGATATTGCTCCGCTTCTTTGTGAGCAAAGTCGACGGGCTTCCTTTCACCCTCGATCATCTGATAAGATTGTATAGCCCTTGACTTTATCGAGGTGGGCTAATCAAACTCCAACACCGGGCCACCAAGGCGCTTATCTCGAGCATAGACGAAGACAAAGACCGGGGTTGGATGGGCTGGTTCGTCCGAGTGAGGATCACGGACCTGATTCCGGCTGAGAGCATGCCATTTCCCGAGAAATAGAATATGAGACGTAAGTATGATTCCGTTTTTAATTTTTGTTCGTTATTTTTACTTTTCATCTCCCTTATCGGTGTTTTTCCTAGTGTATCTGTTGCTTGGATGTCCGGTGCGATTCCTCATCTCGAGAGTCGGATTAGGAGCCTGGTCTCAAAATCAACACATGCCGAGCGCGCATGGCGCGATTTATCAAAGGGCCGGTGGGAGGCTAAAAATCATGGTAAGTCTCGTTCATGACTCTACAATTTGGTAATTGTTTTAAATATTTTCCCGAGCTTACTCAGTTTCTTCTTTTGCAGGTCTCGGGAAACATGCGACGATGAGGCCATCGTCTAGTGATGAAGAAGACTTACCTCCTATCTTGAAGCCTTCTAATGAGAGCAAGAGGAAGAGGTCCTCGACCTCCGAGGTGCCCAAAAAGAGAGTGGCCCGCAAACCCAAGAAGAATGTCATCCCCCTGACTGAGGAGTCAACCCAACTTATAAGGGAGGAAGGAGAAGAAGAAGAAGAAGAAGGTTTTGGGCTGGTGGCCCGAACACGAGCCAATAGCGAGACTCAAAGGGTTACTAAGTCGGTAGAAACTGAAAACATTCTACCCCGAGCTGGTGGGGTCCCAGGAGAAGATTTCGGCTGAATTCCCCGAGCCGACTAGAGCCGAAGGTGCTTCACCTCGAGGTGAGAAGGCCGCTGAGAAAGCTGTGATTATTGTTGTGGAGGCCAGGCTTGGGACTCTGATCACGCTCAACTATGTCTAATAAAAGACTAAGCGGGCGTTGCAAATATAATCCGGGG